>VXAA01004384.1:305750-377112 GCA_013399115.1 Anseranas semipalmata
CAGTTAAATTTGTTTTTAAGCAGAGAAACATTTTTAAAGCTTAGCCATTTCACTCAACTCTTTTACAAATCACCATAACGTCACCAAAGAAAAACTGATTACTCACCTAGGACTAAATGGAAAAGAACAGAGCTAACAATAAGAAAGCCTCATATTCAGATCACACCTCTGCCAATACAGGTATGTCATGCGTCTCTTCTCCTCCAAGATACTGAACACATTACTGCCTGCAGATGGGTATCAGTTAAAATGTCATATTAATCAGGGTTTCACAAATCACCCAAATCCCATAGCAACATTCAGTTATCTTCAATGTCCTTGAAAGGGGAAATGGTTTCAGTGTCATTCCACGCACAACCAAAAAAAAAAAGCTGGGGGCAGGCAGAAAAACAAAAGAAAATACATTCCTAAGGAAAATAACCCATTTTAAAAGATTAAAGATTGATAGTTTTCACTACTAGAATCACAGTGTACAAAAATATCAGTCTTGCAAAAAAAATAGATACATTGCCCTGATACCACTTCCTGAATAATAAGCAGTTGTTTAGTGCTGCAAACCAGACATCATGGCATGGCATTGACATTATCGCACCTGAAATACCTCTACCTAGTCCTAAATCAATCAATCACAGATTCAGGCTGCCTTACAGCAGGTCTGACTCCTCTTCAGCCATCCCTAACAGATATCTGTATAACCTGGTTTGTGTAGTGTCCAAGGATGGAGACCACACAGCTCACCAAGCAACATACTCCAACGTTTCTCTGCCTCGGGCATTTGGAATCTTTTCCTTAGCATGTACTGAGAATCTCTGTGTTGGAATTTAAGCACATTCTTGTCCCCATTCCTGGAGGACGGGGCGGGGGGGCTCTTTTCTCCGCTGAAACTTCTTCATATTTGAAGACTCATATCTCACCTTGGTCTTTCCATCTTTAATATAAAGACCCTCAAAGACTGTATGTTTGACTTATGTAGACTTAGGACAATCGTCACTTTTCTCTTTTGGACTCTCCCCACTTGGTCTCCGCTGAAATACAATGCCTAAAACCAGATGTAAAGTAAGAGCAATTGTACCTTTTACAGCAAAGCACCATCTAACCCAGCAGCCTGTCTCCAACAGTGCTCAACAGCAACTAGCTAGGGGAGAAGCTCAGGACTAGACAAATATATAACAGTACTTCACTGGAAGACAACTTCCTAAAATTCAGTAGTTTGTGGCTGAAGGACTTCCCTGACCAGAGAACACTTTTCATATTTATCATTAACAACGAATTTTTTCCTTCATGAATTTGTCCAGTCATTCCCTTTTGGTTCACTCATCACGAGAACAAAAGTGCAGCAGAACAGTACAATTGCTTCCTCCTCTTCCAGTGCAATACCCCTCTTCATTGCCTCCTCTTCTAGTGCAAGGAGCCCTAACCTAGCTAAATGTTCCTTGCACAGAAACCCTTTCACAACTTGGGTCATCATCACTTCCCCTCCCTGTGCCTTTTCAGCTCAACCACATCTTTCTTTAAGCTCAGACAGCAACCAGAACTGCACACAGTGTTCCAGGAACGGATAGGAATATTTTAAGTTTTGCTTTCTTCTGCTCTCCTTACAATCCTTAGGATTCAATTTGCTATTTTCGACCACTGACATTTCCACAGAACTATTGTTATAACCCCAAGAGCTCATTCACATGCCATGACAGCCAGATCACATAAACACACATATAAAATTATTATTTTCCCTTCAGATGCATTTTTGTCAGATTTATCTCCCATGCGATTTTGTCTGACATTTTACCACCTCATTACTCAGTACCACGAGGGCCCTTGATGATCCTTTCCTGTTGTCCTTCACATGTGCTCCCAGTGATTTAGCCTCATCTCTCAGCTTGGGCACCCTGCTCGCCACCTCCCTTCCCAGACCACGCACACAGAACGGCATGGGCTTGTGAGGCTCCGCTGGTGACCACCTCCGCCTCTGCAAACTGATCAGACGCCTCCTCTCAGCTTCCTGCTCTGCTGTTTGCTCAAGGGTAAGAGGAAAGACATTCACATGAGCAGTTTATTCTTGCTGAGAATCTTTTCAAGGACTTTATCAAATGGCATTTGTAAATGCAAGTAGACGACGTCAATCCAACCTCCTTTGCCCAACATGCTCGCTGGTCCCTTCAAGAGCTCCAACAGATTTTAGACTCATGACTCCTCTCTTCAAAATCTGTGCTGACTCTTCCCCAGAATATCACATTTAATCACATGCCCTTGACTCTGTTCTTCAGAATAGTTTCCATTCAATTGCCTGGCACAGACATCAGGCATACTGGTAACAACGGACATAATTACTCCGCAGATTATCATGGTTTTCATGAAGTACAACACAGTGGGCACAACAACTATAATAAACTGTACTGTCCCTCATATGGGCATGCCTGTGAGAGCCAAGGTAATTTCCAGATGTCTCAGTATTGCAAGATACAAAGTTAGAGATAATGACCACTTTAGCTACCACTATAGCTTCTCTTTGTTTGACTAAAAAAAGAACATCGAAGGAAAGATTTGATAAGCTTATTTCTCCAGGGAAGAGACTGAAGGGGGCACAATTGATAGAGGAGCCTGCATTCAGCAAGCATCCTGACTGCGGGGGAAAAAAGACAGACTACAGGCAGAAAGCACTGTTGATAGAAGGAAGGGTTGATACAAAGAGGATTGATGGAAAGTCATCTGACCTCCAGGCTTTCCAAAATGCTGTCACGTAGCATTACAAAACAATTCTGTTCCGGGGGATGTAGAAGCAGAGGCACTTGTGATAAACCATCCTTTTAACAACACACCAAGATACACTCCATTTGTTTCCCACAGTTATATACTCAAATGACATTCACTGAATCTCAGAAACACTGGAACTTGACCGACCATCATTCAAATCCAATCAGTGCATCAATGTTAACTGATGAATTCTCCACTGTACCTTTTTGGGCTTCATTTCCTAATTTAAGCATTAAAATTTAGTATAATTATTAAATAATATTTACCATAATATATAACAGCACATGTATTGTTATGTATAACAGGAGTCAGAGTGTATCTTGCTTTGGAAATCAAGCACTGGAAACTTTACCTTTAGAATTCAAAGTCTGAGATGTCCTGCAACATTCATCTCCATTTTGCCACAAAAACAACTAAATTGGACCACACTAGGAGCCTGCCTAGTCCAGTTCCCGATCACTCACAGTGACTGACAGCAACTGCCTAGAGAAGACTACAAGACCAAAGCAAATATAATGGAGATACTTCTTCAGAATATTACCCAGCCTGCAACAATTTGTATTCTGCAGCTTCCTAAGCTTGTAATCACATTTGGATATTTGACAGGTTTTGATGGATTCCTTCTTCCAAGAATGTGTCCACCAGATTTTGAACCCATGTACACCGTTTATATCCCCAGCACCCCGTGGGAAGAATTCCACACACTGTGAAGCAGCAATTCCTCTCACTTGTCTCTATCCAGCTGATCCCAATTAGTTCCTTATCCTTACAGTGGAGGAGAGAGTGACCAGCTCTTCACGCACTTTTCCCATGTCAGACCCTTTTGAACTCTTGGGCAAATACCTCTGGATTAACCTGATGACAACCTGCTACTTTTCATTCTGTCAGCTGATCTGTAATCCCATCTACCCACACTTCAATCTAAAAAAAGAAAGATCAACTCTCCTGAGTTAATATAGATACAAAACAGTGACACAGTTTTGTTACTGCTCTGATGCAACTGTTCCTTTCACTTCTTTTCCATCCACTGGTTTCATAGCTGTCTGGTATCCTCCCTTCCTCTTCATGCTTGAAAAAAATTACTAGTTTTTATGCCTGCATCTTCATCAGATCTTCTCCTTGTGCCAGCATGTTAATACTCAGATTTGCCTTCTACATCTACATTAACAGCTCCTTTATTCATGCCCCACTGCCCTGTCTGGGTGCTTCCCGGTGCTCCCCCACACTCCTATGCCAACGAATACCATGTACACTTCCTTCGTGTCACCTGCTTTCCTCCTCAGCCAGCCTCCCACAGCCAGTCTGTTCCTGCACCAAATCTTGCACTCAGTTCCTTCTCACTTCACAGGTTTCAAACCCTTCTATTCCTTCCCCCATCAGACATTTCAAAGACTGCTAACTCAGTGGAAGATGACAAGCTCTGGCCTCTCCCATCCTCCTTTCCCTGCGAATACTTATCTTTTATTTTTCTCACTATAACCATTACTGATGCTTTCAACTTCTGACTCTGTCCCCTCCAGGGGCTGCCACGATTTCCTCCTCTTCTCTTCTCACTCTCTCCTCTGTAACCCCTATCCTTTAATGCCTTCCCTTCCAAATGCAAGAACGCTTACTTTGTTTCAGCATGCTGCCTCTCTGGGACAGATGCCTACTTTGTGTTTGAAAGAGCACCTGGCATGCTGTGGGCATAAACAGACAATTGTAGATCTGCAGCAAGGTTGACACAGAGCAGCAACAGGGATGCTGCCCTAGTAGAGTTATAGCAAGAGAGTTGATAAAAACAGAATCTGAAAAGTCATTAATGATCAGAAATGCCACCCAAAACCTTACCTTCTCACACCATGCAGACTTTCGGTGAGTTACAAGCTCATGCAGCTGGTCGCGGAGAGTCATCAGATCTCTGGATAATCTGTTGATTTGCCCAGTCAGACTGTCAGCCCAGGGGCAGCACAAGGTCGCCTTTGGCAGCCTGCTTTTCTCTATGTGAGTATCCCATGACTTGCACATATTTCCCTCTTCAGCCATATTATCTAATACGGTTTCCTAAAGGAAAAACAATAAAAGTTTATTTTCTGCAGAAGCTAATATGGTTTTCCCCCCCCTTCTTCCCAGTAATCCACAGCTAGGAATTTACTGCTGCCATCTCAGGATATGGTTGCTCCACAATTTCACAGCTATTTTAAGAGAACCTCCTTAGTTCACTCTAATGTACTTGTAAGTTAACAGAAAACTTATGTTGCTAACCTAGCTTATTTTAGAAAGCACTGCATGCTGTGAGCTACTCTCCACTGCTATTACTGCAGCATAAAGTAACACGGGACAGAGATCATCAATACGGCAGTAGTTCTAGATACACCCCTTCCCCTCAAACCCTGATGTTGGATGCACTTCTGTGACTTTCTGCAACAGAGCAACAACCAGGACAGAGAAATGTGCTTATGCTGCTCAGGAGAATCCTGTTGGCTACATGACATAGTAAGCTGCAACACCCACGGGCCCACCTGTGTCCACGTACAACTCTCCAAGCCAAGGAAGCCTGAGAGAGAAATCTCTGCTCCAGGCTGGTCAGGAGCTCCGCCAGCTCTGCTTGACCCTGACCATCTAACTGGTTCTACAACCAATGCTGCAGCTGCCTTCAGAAATGGCAACCGGTACTTGAAATACTCAAAAAAAGTTCAGAGTCCTTGAAATATATGTACCCATGCAATTAGCACACAAACTACAAACACCCAGTCTTCAAGCCATGACAGGATAACTAAAAGACCCAAGTCTCCTTACTCAGAGTATTAAATATTTATTTCCATTTTGTAATCAAGACGACATCAAATAGAAGAGGTCATAATCTCTTTTAAGGACATGATTAGCATTCAAAATTATCTTTAAAACTGGAGAAGTGATCTGAAAACAGTAAGAGGAAATTCAGCAGTTGAGCAGCATGGTCAATGCGGGCAAGGGAAAAAACAAATGCATAATTACTGGCTCAGCAGTAAGACTGCTGGAAGAGATGTCCAAATCAGACAGAAGTCACTAATGTCACTCTGGTAAAGTCAAGTACCGTTTTAGAAAGTATAAACACAAGTCCCTGTGACAGAAGAGAGCCAACCGTAAGACTGATGTACAAGTACGGCACCTGAAGTTAAATACAGACAAATGGGACAGAAAATCCCATATGGGAACAGCAACAACCGTACGAAGTTTGAAGGAACTGCCTACAAAGAGACATTATGAGAACCAGTTTTGTTTAGCCTGGAAACAGGGACTCGGAAGGCAGTGACATGCTAACAGCCTTCACTTTTATATAAGGTTGCTGTAAAGAGGATGGGAATATTTTTTTTCTCTGCAGGTAGGTTCAGAACTTTGGCTTAATCCTCAGCAAGAGCTTTTTAGGCTGATATGAGGAAAAACTTTGTAAGATAGCTAAGAATGGCAAAAGACACCTTGCAAAACCTCCTTTCTAAGAGAGCATCAGCACTGCAAATTGTCACCAACCAGACCAGAGGAGCAGCTTGTGATAACACAGGTGTGTTCTGGACACTGACAGCCTAACAAAGTGCACAGCAATAACACTAAGCTTTTTTTTTTTCTTCCTCTTTTTAATTTGAAATTCATTAAATGACAATTTTAAAGTAAAATTACTGCAGTCACTCCAGTTGCTGTAGTTAAGTCATACTCTGGCCTAAGACAACTATTTTGTCTTGCTTTAAATGTTACATTTAAGAGCCAATATACTCGTCCTTTTAAGTCAGGGTGCTGTGCCACAGCCTATCAGGGAAAGCAGCAGCTGAAGGCTTCCCACACAAAATCACGGGGTGATAATGAAGTCCCTCGCTGCCTTCATGGAGTCTGTTTCATCTCTCTTTCTGCCTGACTCTCTGCATCCAGCGTAGCACATGCGACTGCACAGAAGAAAACGGATAGCAGAACAGCAAAGAATATGAAGAAAATGCAGAAAAATAAGGGAAAGCAGGAGGGAAGGTCACCAGGACAGCAATGGAAAGCAGGGTTGTACCCTAATTTGGGGACTAGCTGAGCGTAACAGAGCCACGCATCCCCATATGCATTAGAAGTTGTCTTTTCTACACACGTTTACACCAGAAAACAGCAAACTAAAATATAATTGAAGCTCTCAGAAAATCTTATTAATGGGGACTGATCATGAATTCTTAGTGACTGAAATTATTTATGATCTCCTGACGTTGACTGCAGTGCATTAACTTAAAAGCAAATTGGTCCACTTCTTAAAATGAGGAGCAGTAAGGAAGGGGCTGTGTTTTCAAGAGCAGGAACCTTCACGACCTCATACTTCATGTTGAGCGTAGCTGCCTTACTTGTAGCAGTAAATACGTTTAAGGTTAAAAAGGAAAACCCAGTCCTCCCTTTTCAATTTTACCTCAAATTTTCTTAAGTCCTTCATTTCTGCTCTGCATCTGAAGTCAAAACCTTTAAGTTTTTTTAAAAAAAGGATTAAATCTTTCTTTTCTGGTACTTAAAAACCTGGTTCTGTATGTTTGATAACTAAAAGCAACTAATCTCAGACTTCAAAGTTAGTGAGGAAATATCACTAACAGTGAACTTCAGAAAACTGGCTAGCATCTATGTTTACCAATAATGTCTGCTTTATCAAATCTGAGAAGTTGTGTTTTTGTTTTTTTTAAATAGTAATGTTAAAATCATCTGACAACCCAGAACTAAGACAGTGTGGAAGAAAAATTCTCTCGACAGCTCAGCTTGCTGCTCTTGTTTAAAAGAAAAAAAGAACCAAGCATGCAAAGATGTGGAGATACTAAATAGTTGTTTTCCTACAGAAGCATGCAACTTCAGCTGCTGAATCAGGCAAAGATAAGTGCAGGAGACATACCAGTTTCAGAGCAATAGCTGGTAGATCCCTATTAAGACTGGGGAGCCCAGCCAGGCATTAAGCCAGGCATTTTCCATTTGCAAATGCTGAAGGATGTATTAATAGTTTGTGGGCAGATCTTTCAGAACTCATTTGAAATTATCGATGCTCTACCACATCCCAGAGTTCATCCGCACCCAAGCAGAGAGGCTGGGTTTCCCCAGATTGTAAAGGCACAGATAAATCAAGGCAGTTGGTAAAGGGAATGGAAACACTCTTCTAAAACATAACTGCAAATAAGCTTGTAATCTGATGGCCAGTGAACACATTATATAAAGGTTAAGAGTAGGAAAGTGAGCAATGCATCCAGATTCAGACATATTTGAGCACAGAAGGCTGCAGAGCAGACAATGCCCATCAGTATAAAAATGTTCAGTAATCTGAGTAAGGAAGCTGCATCAGGAACACATTACAAACACTCCCCAAAACTACCAGGCAGACCTGGCAGTAATTATGCAAGAATCAACCCCTCCATCAGATCAGCAACACAAAATATGGGTAAAATGGAAAAAGTATCCTGTATCCTCAAAGAACATCTCATTGCCATACATCATACAGCACACGTAGGAACACAACCATCACCAACAAAAAATGCAGCCTCTTGAATGCCTCATTCAACCACCACTGCATTCAACTCTTATTACATAAAGATGAACTGGTCAGGTTTTTGCAAGTATTTATTTAGGACTTAACTCCAGGAAGCATGTGAGTACTAACAACCACAGTACTCCCCACACCATTCAATGTGCCAGAGGCAAAAGTTTCAGTGGGTACACTGAAATGCCATAGCACCTGTACTTACAGGTTGCCTGTATGTCTTTGGAACCAGGCTTATCGTAGTGCTGATACTTTCCAAACAACTATAAGATGGTAGATGAGTAAATCAAAAACCATTACATAACTAGTTGCAATTCAAATGGCTCTGCACTGGAAGTATTCTTCACGACAGGTGAGGTTATTTTACACTCCTCTGCCTGGCTTTTAGTGTAGAACAACGCATATGGGCAATTAATAGTCAGCTCACTGATTCTCAGAATTTTGTAAACTCATCCAGCTAATGCAGGGCTCTAAAGAATTACTTTCAGCAACTGTAAATGGGCAAAAGTTGTAGAGAGAAGTGAGATGGATGCTACCACTTACACTCACTTGAGAAATCATAAGATGCACAGAGAAAGGCTTATTGATTTTCTTATGATCATTCAACACAGTTCAAGGGGAAATTGGTAATTTCAACACACTATTTGGCTGGGAAAAAATGAAGTTGTTTTCAATATCAGCTGCTTGCAAATTTAGTTGTTCTCAAGTCTGTAATAAAGCTTAGAGTCCCTCTTCTGAAAACCCATTTAATTTTAACAAAATGTACGAATGCTATGTTTAAAAAACATTAAAGAGATGAAGATCAAACATTTTCATCTGTATTAACTTTATGAAATTTTGCTACTCTGCCCTGCAATTCTTTGGCTTAGCTGGGTGAGTCTTACTGAAGAAAACTGAGGGATGAAGGACTAAGAAAACATTCCTTACTTTACCAAAGCCTTTTTTCCCCCTCAAGTGCTGCTGAACAGTTGTTTTGCATTTTTGTTGAAAGGAGCCTTTGGAAGTGGTCAGCTATTTGTTAGATTCAAGAAAGCTGCACCCTTTAAAATTAGTTTGATTCATTACCATCCACTGCCAATAAACTGCTTCCAGTTGCTTCCACTCCAGAAAGGCTTCTAGCTGCATGGTTTCCAACTCCAGATGCTGTAACAGCTGGAGGAAGAGAGACAAAGGAAAGAAAATCAGGTTACATTGCTCACTTGTGAACTAAATGAAATGGACATTTGGTCTGAATTACAAAAACAGAACTCCATGAGAGCGTCAGTGGTACATGGGACAACACCATGTTATTTTACAGGACTACTGTAAAACCAGCTGTGCAGACATGATGTGAACCTGAAGACACTTTTCCCAGCATCACCGATTTATTCGTCACTCCAAATGCACATATGCCATCAGCTTCTACATATATGAATGTGAGTTTCCATACTATTTGAGGGACTGAAACAGAATTCTGATATATTAAGACCTAGATGCATGTCCATCCTAAAATCTTCTGTGCTTCTTGACTATGAAAATAAGCTATGTTTCTCCAAGAGTACTTTTTCATTTATCCATTCACTCACATTTATCAAGGCTGCAAGGTCTAAACTCCTCCTTCTCTTCCAGGCTGCGTACACCCTTGTCCCAGCTGAAACTTATACAGTTGGTCTTTGACTAGATCTGTTCATATCCAATAGTAATGACCCCAACTGTGGTATACAGGTATCTCCACTGCTCCAGTATAGCTCTTCCCATGCTGCTCCCACACCTGGGAAGCTCAGAGCTCCAGTATCTCCATTCCTCTCTGCCTCCTCCCCCAAAACCTATCGTCCTATATTCTGACCACTCAAACCATGATGATCTCTGATGCTCTGAAACAGCACAGAGGAACCCCCTCTAAAAATATTATGCATTTTATAAAGCCAAATTGCCTGATTTGCTGCATGAGGAACCTGTCCGTTTACCTGACAGTACTTGAGGAAGCGAGAGGTTATGTTCTAGCTACACAAGTATTGCATTTTCTGTAAATATATTCACAACACACATGTATGCACCCATGTATACAGAGAAAGAGACATTCCAAGACTATTTATATATCAGTAAAACAAAAGTTTTTGGGAAGAATGACAGGTGAACAAGCTAGGTACAAACCAGAGCTTACCAGCTTTATCAGTTTCAGCATTGGCCATATATGCGAACAATTTTAACACCAATCTGACACCAACAGCAACTTTTTAAGAAAACACACCAACAGTATGCAGTCTTGAAAAGGATGATCAGCACTAAATCAGTAACAGTTAAACCTGCCCTATACAGACAACTGCCTTCTGCTAGCTTTGTTGGGGTTAGTTACTTACTACATACCGTATAACTGAAGTAACTGTAAAGCACGAGTTAGCTTTGCAATTTTGTTCTGCAGACATAGCTTGAAGATAAAGAAATCAGAGAAGGGAATGCACTTTCAAAAGTAACTGCTGGAAATTATGAGTAGTTTCCTCTACAACACTGCTGGATCCAAAATATAATTATTACACATTTGTTCGCACAGCTGACACTTGGCATTACACTTACTGACTCTGCTAGTTTCAAGCTCAGCTGTTACATGAAAGGTGGCAGAATGGGTTTCCGTCTCATTTTTCCTGCTCTTAGGTGTACCTACAACACAAACGGCTTACCTTATAGGATCTGATGCTGGCAATAAAACCCAGATAAAGAACTGATTAATTATTCGGGCAACAGCTGAAGTTACTTGATTTTAAAGTAGCTTTGTAATGTGGCCAAGAGCTGCATGTGATCGCAGTCTGAGCATGTCTTATGACAGCTAAAGAGGACTGAAGGCTAGAATGAGGAATTTTTCATTTTAAGCCTAAAAAAAAAAGGAAAAACTTCGGGAAAAAAAGCCATGTGCCAGTTGCTTTCCCACCACAACTGAAACAATATGGTTCTGTAAATGATCTGTTGGAGTTAACTGACCTTAACAGCAATCAAAGCTTTCTGAGCAGCCTCCTAATCTATGGACTTTCAGGATCTTTTGATTGTTTGTTTTCTAAACTATGCCATTAGCCATGCAATGCTCAAACAGCTCACTGCAAAGCACCCATCCGGCTCACCTACCTATCGCATCCTCACCTTTCACTAAGGTACTGCTATCCTCAGAAACACCAGGCCAGCAACCATGTGCTAGGTTGTTGCAGCCATAAATAAGTAATGGGATGACTACACCGCTGATCCTAGAGAGATGGTTCCCAACCTAGCTGGAAAGCTCTGTGACAGTGCTAGGCAGCCTGCAATATCCAACATTTTAGCTTCCACCCCTGGGACTGAAGGCACTGCTCCCAGATGGCAACATCCCGTGCCACCCTTTATACAGGTCTTGCAACACTGATGTTACTGCAGCGCAGAGAACAAAGCAAAACACAATAAAAACTTAATGTTGTACAAATATCCTTGAAACACCTTGGCAAACACCATAAAAATAAGTAAATGTTCAAGGTGGGGAGGGACTACAGACTGCGTATCTGCATGCCATTAGTTTGGTCACAAGGACAGTCTCCGCATGACCCAGGAATGACTGGCTTTCACCCACACATACTCACACTTAGCAAATGAACAACTATCTGTGCCAGCCAGCTTCTTTCCCCCAAACCTCATCCTTTACTCAAGCTTCTCATGAACATTTATTGTTCTTTAACTAAACTATGCATTTTGCAAATTTGAGGCCAATGGCACACATTTTCTTGGTCCCAACAACAGTTCACACAGATGTACGGATGAGCAGTTCCACTCCTGCTGCTCCGTAAACATCTCAAAATGCAAGACAAATTCGCAAGCTGCAGCTAAAGCCATCTCCTCACTTTCATTGACCTAAGGACCCAGATGTTGTCATCCCTCCTAATGAAATTTAAAGACTAACATCTGCAGAAGAGCACTAATTTTGTCTCATGAACAAAAGGGAAGCAGTAAGTCAAAAATGTGCCTTATGCGGTTATCTAAATGATGCTTAGGGACAGTGTATGAAAATTGTCTCTAGCTCTCCACACAAAATTAAGACGTGAAATCCATTTCCTTCTTTCTTCTGGAGGAAGTTAGAGCTCTAAAATACTTACACTGAGAGAAAAGGTAATGGCAAATTCAAATTGCAAATCTCTGTGGAGAAGTGATTCCTTAATGAATGCTGAGAGCAAATGCTTTGCAGTAACAACTTCTCTAAACCATTGTAAAGAAACCATCGCTGGTGCGAACGACTTGCAAGCAACAGCTTTTCTATAGAGGCTAAACTGTGCTTAACTGAGATGTCTGGGAGCACTCTGCCAGGAAACTTCAGAGCCATACAGATAAAAGTGAGCAGTGTACAGAAGAGTGCAGGCGTGAGCTCCAAAGACAAACACTCAGCATCTAACCCAGCCCAAGGACCTCAGGAGACTTTGGGAACTTGAGCTGCAAGAGACCTAGGTGACAGTATCTTCCAGGTGGTTTTGGATACCCAACAATAGGCCAAAGTCCTCTTCGGTACCCACATGTCTAACTTGCACCGAAGTCATTATTTAAACATATTTGTAATTACTTTTTCTGTTGAGATATTAATCTTTTTTGTATTATTTACGAGCATATTGCTAAATTCATTGATGCCTGCAGACTGTTGTAGAAATCAATATTTAATAATTTGCAGCATAATGCATCCTTTTCATAGGCTAAGTTCCAGAGAGCTCCCCACAACAAGCATTTAATCTCTGATGCCCACAGATCATAATTCAACTACCAGACCACTGGGAAAAGTATTTTTAATCAAAAATTGCTCTGCCTTAATATTCAGAAAATCATCCCATTGTTAGACAAAAAAAAAAAACAAGCTTTCAGCAATAAATTATGTTTCTTGGCTCAGAGACAAAACACTGCTGATTCATCACTTATTCACGCGTGACTGTAGACAGAAAACTTGCAGTGGACTCCAGATCACTGCAAACCTCACTCCAAATGCCAACATCTCTGAAGTATGACTCAAGGCTCAGGACACAGTTGGAATATGCTGGTTTTTGGAAGCTCAGTATGAAAGCTTATATGGGGAAGGTATCAAAAGACTGTTTCATACTTTTGTTTGTTTAAAATGGAAATGGCTTTATTCAGCTTGCATTTTGGAAATCTGAATATAACTTCTGAGTACCTAAGAACTGTGGGAGAGAAGAGCAGAGAAGTTCCTTCCCAAGAACGGGGCAAACACTCATGGTAAAGACAAGATGCTTTACATTGCAAACCTTGACAAATGAGAGCCTCTCAGCAGGCAGGCTGTTAGGTGGATGATATTTTGTTTAAGCTGGCACATACGCCCTGAATTGCACATTAGCAGGGCAAAGTTTTTGGGACCCCTTCACCAAAATGCAGAGAAAACCTTGATATCCTACCAGGACAGTGGAGGAGACTCAGGCTGGGGCAAAAATCAGCACTGTAGGTGGACACACTCTGTACTGCAAGATTCAGTTCCACATTGTGATCTCTCCAGAAGCAAAGCTGGTTTAAAACATTCCCATATATCCCTTGGAGGCTGAAGCTAAAATAAATAGACCTGAAAACTAGAAAGTCACACTGCAGTACTGTGAAGTACAAGGAGCTGAAGAGCAAAAACCAACAGACCAATAAGCAGCCTCTAGCCACAAGGCAAATAAAGATCTGCTCAAGTCATTTCACAGGCAGAGAAATATTGTTGAGAGTTGAGAAAGAGCAGAAGAAACACTGCAACCCAACTATCACAAGGCACATGGATCAGAAAGGCTCCTGGATGACAAAGGTGGATGAGAACTTCTCCCACTGCTGGCTATGGACCCCACAGGGACCTTGACCAAAACACTAATAGGGTAGGGAAAGATTCCCTGTGCTGCAGAAGCAGGTACTTCTGCATATGCTGGGCATCACCTCGACCGAACTGTAATGGCAGATTTTCTTTTTTACCATGTGGTGTAAGAAGAAACAGGACTTGGATCTTCTGAAAATAAAAATACATAAAATCTAAAACAGAGCAGCTTTGAGTGGAGAGCATAATTCCAGATGCTAGGAAATGTGCAAAATTTGAAAAACATGAAATAAAAGACCTAACTTTTCCACTCACCAACACCAGTTTTATACTATCACGGCTTGAACTTCAATTGAGTTATCTCAGTTTTACATTGCTGAGAGCAGGAAATCAAACCACTAGTTAAAAACTTAAGTGACAACAATCATCATTATAAAGCATAATTGCTATTTGTCGACAGATTTAGAAAACATCTGTTTAAAATGAAACTGAAAGAAAATGGGATTTAAAGCAAACAAAATGAGGCATTTGGCACATAAAAATTGCACTACAGCTTTCACATTGATAGGCAATGAACTGGGATATACTAACAATGACATTCACTTGCAGGGGAGCAGGTCAATGAATGGACCACTTTTGTGTTTTTTTTCCTGAGGATATGGCATATATTAAACACATGGCAAAAAGATCAGGAAAAAGAAGATTGAAGTGCAAGTTTTATACTTTAACAGCCAAGATCAAGATGAATGAGAATAGAAAAGGTACACGTTTTCTTCTCCAAAGGTACCGTTGATTTTGGCCATGCAACTCTGCATACCTGAGGAGCCAAATGTTCAGGCAGTACTAAGGACCTTTAGTTGAATGAAAGCTCAGTTGAAGCACATTCAGTGGGTACCAAAAAAATCACAACTTAAAGAAATTTCAGCCAGAGGATTTCAAAGGACAACATCAAATTCTATCACAGTACTGCCTGACAGCTGTTCATATTGTACTGCTATCCAGTACCCCACGTAGCTGGTATCAAAGAAAGACCATTACTCATCTGATTTTATTCAGACCGTTTCTGTACACAGAACAAAGCATTATCCATATTCAGCTTTTTCTTTTTTCCCCCCTGTATACTTGCCCATTTTACTGTATTTTTAACAGACCACAAAAATGCACGCAGAAATAGAAACAAGTCATTTCTAAACCACTTTTTAAACCCATTAAATCCAGAACTGAATGCTACACTTTTGAGCAGTGCCGATATCCCCATTTCTGTTCTGTTTCCACACACTGGATGTTACTACCCCGTGAAGCAGCGAGCTAGCCATAGGAGGAGCATTTCCCTTTTGTGTGTGCAGTAGCTATGAGTACTAACTCCAACAGGAGAATTTACCCTTTAGGTTTTGCCCTCCCCCCTTTACTATCCCGTCCACTTTTGCCACCAGTTTATTTTATCCATCTACTGTGTCCTTCCTTGAGATCCTCATCCTGCATTTGGCAGTGAATAGACAAAAACGCTATCCTTGCATAAAGCTGAAGAAATGTTTTTTTTTTTAAACCAGGTTGGATTGCCAAACGCCTACTAAGCCAAGAGATTGGCTTTTGTCCCTTACTTTGAGCTTTCTTCAAAATAAAGGACCACGGAGCACAAGTTGTGCACCACTGATGTCTCACCCTGCTGCTATGGCTTTTCCATATGGGTTCACCTGTTCTCAGCAGAGCACACCACAGGCCATGTAAGCCTCCCAAGACCTCTCTTCCCTCCCAGGCTGCTCCCTGCAAGATCACAGCCGACAGGCTCGGGGGCCAAACGGACAGCCTTCCTGGTGCACACCTTGCCACAAGTGCCTGCCACCTTCTGTGCCGACTGGCCCACAGGGACCAGGTGGGCCTGAACCTCGGAATGATCAGCAGCGACAACCAGGGCCCCAAGGGACAGCTTGTCAGGGACAGAGCTGCCCAGCTCCCAAGGCACCATCAGATGTACACCAGGATGGGGACTGCAGCCCGCAGCAACAGAAACCCACCCTCTCAGCGCTAACAAACAAATGTTAAACAAAATCTAACTCTCACCCAGAGACGGGAAAAGAAACTTGAAGAAGAATGGCCTTCACCACTGGAGACCCGGAATTACGACAGGATGCTCACTTTAGTTAGCAACGAATGGAAAGTTATTCGATATACGGGTTAGCATAAGCTTACCAACTCGATATGAATACAGTTTCTCCCAGCCTAGCTCTTCTTTGCCAAGCCATCACAGCCTATCGTGCATGCAGGTATTTTCACACATTTTAATATACGCACTATGGACCAGAGAAACTACTCATTTAAAGTCTGCTAGTCTCCCTTATGTCAATTGATTTCTCTTGCTCCTCTCTTAACACAGTCCTTTAAATTAAGTGACAAACATGTTTAAGAACCGCAAATCTGAAACCACTTGGAAAGCACGAATAACAGCTGATTTTGTAACTATTTCCTTGGTTACTAAAAAAAACAGGTACCTGCCAGTAGAGCTAAGTTAACATAACGGGCCAGCTAAACATGGAGTTTAATTTTAAAAGGCTATAAAAAAATCTTTACCAGTCTCTTCCCAATCTGAGTTGCTTTTTTTTTTTTTAAGGTGAAAATGCAACACACAAAACAGATTTCAGTTCAGTTCAGCTTTCCAGTAAGAGCTCAGTTGTGACCAAAGCCATGGTAACATATGAATTTAACTGTAGTTTGCTTTAACTAGCATTAGCCCTATTTTGCTCCACTTTCCAGCTGGGTTAAGCGTTTTTTGATGCAGTGACAGACTAGACTGAACTATAGGAAAGTGAAGCAGCCATTTTGCATTGAGATACCGGGGGAGGGTACCCAACCGACCAGGCAGACTGGTCTGAATGCATCCATTTGGCCCAAGACGTGCAATTTACAATGAGAAAATGGGGCTGAATCGGACATTCCCAGAGTCCTAAGCATGGCCCTAAGGTTGAGTTCTTCTGGATGGGGGACTGGAACTGTTAGTCCAGGGAGTGCTTGGTGTCCAGGATAACAGAGGTCCCAGCTAAGGATCAGAAGACCATCATAGCTCTATGGTCCTTCAGGATCAGCCTTCATTAACAGCCATATTTTGGCACAAGAGAAAAGTGACAAGCCTAGAGTCCCTTTTCTGTTAGAAGCTAATAAATGGTTTCTCTTCTGGATGAAAACAACGGCAGCAATGACTCCACAAGCATATTACAAAAATGGTCTGCACTCTAGTGGCTACTGTTAGCTTCAAGGCACAATTCAAGAGATCTGTTATGAGTTTTACAGCTCCTCACCTTAAGATTTCGTTTCCTGAGATTTATTTTTTTTTGCTTTGGGGCCCAGTATCTCAGTTAAGATCCTCTGGACTGGACCAACAAGACGCTTTCAAAACCCATCACCAAAGAATTGCAGCAAGCAAGCAACTCTAAATCTGGAGTCTCCAAGGAATGTTAAGAGACACCACGACAAAGTAGGCGGTGTATTTTCCTGTTAATGTGGAAACAAGACAAAGCTTTCACACCACACGTGCCCCTGAACACCAGCTCCACCTGACCCAGTGGCAAATGGGAATTTTGGCATTCAGCTTACAGATGCCAGATATGTTGGTACAACCTTTTCCTTGGTGCTGCATGGCACCACTGAGCCTGCCTGGCCTCCCTGGGCTGGCCCGAAGCATCACGTGCACTGGGGCAGCTTGGTCCCATCACCAGGCTTGTCAGCACTTCCACCAAGAAAGCATTACCCAGCACCAACTGATGATGAAGCACCTCAGCCTTGTCTCTCCATTTTATTAATTCCAGCTGCAATGTCTCAGGTGAAATTATATACTATAGTATATCACTGTCACAGTCACAACATTTAAATTCTGTTAAGTGCAGCATAAAACAAGCAAAAGCACAAAAGCCACAATGGAACTCAGATCAGTTCTTCTGCATCCAGCAATCACAACCATGTGTTTGTATCAGTCAATCCACACAGTGCAATTCCTACTTCAGTGCAGTACGTATCTACAATGTTTCAGAGACACCTTCCTTTCTTACGGCGCAGGAGAGTAAGATATTGCTGCTACACAGTCCAACAATTTATGGAGTCTGTGATGAACCACTGCATCGTTTTTCAAGGACCAAGAACTCTACGTGCTTGGTCAATAAAATATACTAAGTAATAATTCATCCAAAAAAATGGTGATGGCAACTCCAGAACTGCAGCTCTATTAACTTTTTTTTTTTGTATGGATAAGTTTAGCTGAAGGCAATATTAGTGACAAATTGCAGCCTGGGGAAATTTTCAGATCAAGGTAATAATGCCATGAGGTAGAATGATTTGCTTTAGTGTTGCTATATAATGCTGCCAGTTCTTCCAACGGGACACTAATTGCAGCCAGAGGCCACCTTGCTTAAAAAAATATCTAAAGAAATATTTTAGCACTAAAACTGTCTGGAGTAATAAAAAAAAATAAAAGCATCCTTCCCAAGAAGGGGCACTGGGAAAGTGAAGCCAGGTACAGAGTTCAACAACTGAATGATTCAAAGCTGAGGGTAAGAAGCAAACAAACTGCTCGTCAGCTGAAGAAGCAGGTCTCATGCTGACAGTCAGCTGCCAAGCAGAACCACGTAGATCGGAATGGACATCTGGAGGTCTCTAATCCAACATCCTGCTGAAACCATAGTGCTCAGGGCTCTGTCCAGCAAGTTCTGAATGTCTCCAACCATGGAGATGTCTCCCTTTCTCCAGGATCTGGTTGCAGAGTTTGAGCACCCTCATGGCAATTTTTTCTCCTCCATCTGGCCAGAACATCTCATATTCCAACTTGTGTCTGTTGCCCCTTCTCCTGTCCCAGTGCACCTTTGAGAAGAGCCTGGTCCTATCTGCTCTACACCTCTCATTCAGTAGTTATAGAAATAAAAAACATCCTCTCTCCTGTCCCCCCACCCAAAGTCTTCTCTTCCCCAGGCTGAGCTAATGCAGCTCTCTCAATCTCTTCGCATACATCCCATGCTCCAGCCCTGACCACCCTTGGTGGCCCCACTGCCACTGTCCTAGTGCTGGGGAGCCCAAACTGGACACTCAGCCAGCCTCAGGAGCACCGGGCAGGGGGACAGGATCCCTCCCTCCGCCTTGCAGCTGCGCTCCAGCCAACAGAGCTCAGGATGCGTGGGCACACTGCTGGCTCCTGGGCACCTCGCTGTCCACCTGGACACCCTGGAGGGTTTTTTTTTTTTTTTTTTTTTTTCAAAGCTGCTTATTAAACAGTCAGCTCCCAGCTTGTACCTCTGCAAGGGTTTAGTCCACCCCAGCGCAGGCCTAGCCTTTCCTGAGCTTCCCAAGGCTCCTCTCATCCCATTTCTCTAGCCTGTCTTGGTCCCTCTGAGTGGCAGCCCTGTCCTCCAGTGCATTGACTGCTGAGCCCAATGTGCTACTGTCTGCAAACTTGCCATTGGCACACTCCATCTCGTCATGCAGGCCATCAATGACATGCTGAGCAGCACTGGACCAAATGCTGACCTCAGCCACTAACAACCTGACACCAAATTGAGTGGCCAGTTTTCCACCCACATTATCATCCGCTTATCCTGCTCATCTCTGACTTGGCTCTAGGGATGTAAGGATTTTCCCTTAGCGATACCCAAACACGGGCACATTCTCTGTCCCTGCCTGCCTTTCTCAAAGCTCTTTAATTACGTGTCTCTGCCTCCCTCTGGGATGGGATAGTCCACACTGCTTTGAAAGGGAACCACCGGCAGGATCTGAGGGGACTGCGGAGGTGGGAAGTGCCTGTCCCGGAGCAGGCAGGACTGAGCCAGCCAGTAACAGCAGGCATCAGATGAGCAGAAAACCACTTGACACGGCAGACAGTTGCAGGAAAGGAGGAACACAGAGGGGATTGTTTTGATCATACTTGTTCTTTGAGATTTAAAGCAGAGAACATCCTATAGATGACATCCTACAGATGTTTCTTTCTACAGCATGAGGAACAGTCACTCCATACATTCCTAGCCTCTCCATCCTCCCTAAATTAACTCTGCCATGGGTACACGTTCATCCTATCACCAACCCCAAACTTCCACCTTGACTTCCAGCTGCTTGCCCATCTTGCGGACAGGATCCAGAAGCCAAGTCCCCGCTGCTTCAAGAGGAGGCAAAACCTCCAGCAGCAGCAGCACAACAGTGACAACCAGGGAGGTGAGGAGAGGAACTCCTCACCCAAGACACTGGCTCCAATGTCTGCCCCAACAGAAGACCACACAAAGCATCCAAAGGCAAGCTCGTTTATACTCTTTTTTTTTCCTCCCCAAATTCATCCTTTCTAAAATTGACTCAAATTTGCCTTAGAAATATCAATATACATTATCTTGCATAAATTGATTGCTCCTATGATGCCCAGCTGGCCAGAGCCTTTCACTTTCTTAAAAAGGATCAGGAACCCAATACAAGTAGACATCATATAAAAGCAGCTTTGGTGACATTTGACCTCTAATTCTTCCCGATTTAGAATGTATGATAAGGGTTGCATCTGCTCTGCCTCATTTTTGCAAATGAATACCCGATGCACTGTTTCCTACAAGGTTTAGTAACTACTATAGCAAACCACATTTTATGTGATAAATGTCAGCAAATGAACTGAAAAGTAATCGTCTATGGGATTTCGAGAGGAAAATGACACAGCAACCTCCTCCCCTCTTTCCATAGAGTGAGTCACTAAAACAAGGCAGGAATAAAATTCTTTGTTCTTTCCATGCAGCACGAGGTGGGCAGCACATGCTATCACTGACAGTCTCTTTCTCTCTTAGCACTTATTCTTTCCTTGCAATGAAATTTGAGAAGGAAGAATGGTATCCGAATTGCCAAGTGTTTTTGATTTTATTTTTAAATTGTTTTCTCAGTAGCCACTCTCCTACTCTGTAGGAAATAGATGACAACAACCAAATCATCCCATTTGTAAGACACTACCCACTGTTGCTCCAGTAATTGTAAGGTGGGGCTTGCATACACATAGCTGGAAGAAATAAAATACAACAGCTTTTTCCAACTTCTAAAACCTTTAATGTACCCACCTTCAAGCCAACAGAGCTTTCTCTGAGAAAAGCAACAATAAATGAGTACTGTAGATTTTAAAGGTGATCTAGGCAGTCCCAGTGCTGAACATCCTCACACACAAGGAAAATGTGCATTTCCTAGCACATACAGCTCATCCTCCCTGCAGGCCCTGAAGCTCTGCACATCCCGACGTGCCAGGCTTCACAGAGCACAGCGCCGCAGCAGGTACTCTGCTCCTGACATTACGCCACCGAAAGACCAAACTAGAGATATCTAGAAAATAAATCTTTCAATCAACACAATCCATGGGGGTTTAAAGCCAGCTCCGGCTTCATCCGTTGGCTTACCGTATCAGGGCACCAAGAGGAAAGTGGTACCCTAGGGCAGGGCAGGTTGCTGGGACTGGGCCAGCTGAGCATCACTGCTGCGCTCCGGAAGGCCCCTGAGCCAGCTCACTGTACAGCAGCACAGAGGCTGTATTTCATTCGAGTCTGCAGGTGACCTTCATATTAAATCCAACCATACAGCCTCCACTCATTCTTACTTGAAAAACCATCGTCAAAATTCCAGTGCTTTGGATCATTCAGCTCCCTTGAGATTTCCTGTGTAAGCCCCCAGGCCTCCTGCACTTAGGTGCTGGAGCTGGTGCTATATAATTCAGTATGTTATGAGATCTGCTCTCCTCTGCAATATTAATATGTCAGCCCCAATGTTAGTTCTCAACAGTCTGACTACCATGCATATAAAATGTTTAAAGTGGCTGGAACAACAACAGTAAGTAATTTAACATGGAAAAAAGAGGCATTGGCTTTGACTGACAGCGTTGTTCAGAGTGCAGGGTAGTAAGTATGCTTTACACTTTTAATGCACAATCCACTAAGATAACTGCTACGGTTGGAAACAAGCATTCAGAGAGAAAAACTCAGAATTCAAGCTACCTAAACAATGTTAATTTAACCCTTAAGTGGATGTAAGGTCTAGCATTATGTGACCAAAATATTTCCCTTCATCACCTGTCTCACTGAGGTCACAGAACAGCTGGTGTTCACTCCATCAGCTATTTCTTTTCCTTTCTTTAAATTGCATGTTATTCTGTCTATTCTTCAGAGGGAAGCCATGGACTTACTTGCCATACATCACTGAAATCCCATCCTGAAGACAGAATTTCTTATCTTCTGCATAAACAAGTTATCTTTCCTAATGACCCATGTGAGATGAGAGGTTAGCATTATTGTCATTTTACAAATGGAAAATGAAAGCGGAGAGATGAAAGTAAAATGCTTCTATTTCTTTTGGATACCTTAACTGAGACTTCTGAGACCCAATTTCCAGAGAATTTAAAAATTATTATAAAGTACTTCATGGATACATCTACCTAGCTCAACTTAACAGCTTGCAGAAACACTTTAGGTAGTTTTGATTGAGTTAGTTCCTGAGCCAACCTAACCACAGCTTGCAGCCTCTGCTGATCAGCTCCGGTGGAAGAAACGAGGCAGCTGGCTCAGGCTGCATTAACACCACTCTACTGACTCCAGGAGCCACTCTAATACTTCAGTAGAGCTGTGTGCTGCAAGGACCTATCACACCATCTGGGGTTAAATCCGACATTTCTAGATGATGACACCAACACTGCCAAAACTCTTGAAGGGCTCTAAAGCAGAGGGCCTATTAAGTTCAGTAGCAGCTATTCAACATTTCTACAAATCATATCCCTGAACATCGAACCAGGTACACAAAAACCAGGAAAAACCAGTGGCCCACCATGGAAAGTCTAGTTTAAGTAACTTGCCTAGTGGAACTTGAACTCAGAGGCACAGAAGTACTGTGCTCTTCAGGACAAAGCTCCACTGTCCTGGCCATTAAGGCTTCCTTCCTCTGCTGGCGATTCTCCTACTCTTACCACTACTTCTTCACCTTCAGCAACCACTTTCTTCACCACAGTTATGACTCGGAAACAAGACACTCTACTCTCTAAATGAGAAAACAATTCTGGGATACAATACTGTAATAAGCATAATTGAAGTAATACTGCTCATGTTATACTGCACCATCTTCTCTTCCTCCAACCTGTACTTTTTTTTTTTTTTTTAAAAAAGATGCTTTTGAAAATTCCTCCTGCAGTATCAGAGATATCCATTGATTATCTGCAGGATCGTAATCTCTAGAGATACCAGGTATACTCAGACTCCCACGTGAACAGACTATCTAGCAGCAGTAGTAGGTTGTGCGCTGCAGTACTGGTTGTCCACTCGACCATCACTAGAAGTGGATGAAGTATCTTCATGCAGGCACGGAATTGCTCAGAATCCTGCCAGGTACAAGACAGGTAACTCAGGTCTCTAAACAGACTCATCTTTGCCAGTCACAGCTCCCTGTCCTAACTTTCCTCTCCGGTCCTCACCTTCCTGTCCATATTCATCCCCTCCTGCCATAGCCTCACTTGGTCTCTTTTCACCCAAATAATCCAAATTCTTTCACATTATCAGAGCCACCCTCCCCAAGGCCCTTACACGGGTGTCCAGGGGTGTCTCTTCTAGCTCCTGTCTGACTTCACTGAAGGGGAGCCAGAGGGAAGCAGCTCTGTCCATCCCGCTCTCATTTCCTCCGCCTGTTCGCCCAGCCTGCAGCTGGGACTCCCAGCACAGTCAGTCCACGTTCCCTGTGTTCCTCAATGTTGGAATGGTTTACTAAAAGTAAGTTAAAGACAGGAAGAGAGGAAAACCTGAATACTTAAAAGGGCAAAGCACTCACTATTCTTATTCAAAGTGCTGTGGTGAGCATAATTATGCAAATTCCAAAAACTTGTCATAATTGACCTTTTCAAAACATGCATGTCCATGAGTCTAACATACAATTCATTGGTGAACCCTGAAATTTTGTAAAGGTCATCAGTTCTAGAACTTCTTCTCATTACATCATTAAAGAACTTAAGATGCACCTAGTAGCAATCACCAATGAAAACACACTTGCTTAAAATGAGCAAAAATTTTGATGCATTGGTTTAAAAAACTGTATCTTGAAAAAGTTCTGTAAATGGAAAAGAAAAAAAATGTTCTTGTTCTGAAAATAAAATTCAGCAATGCCAGAGTTTAAAGATTCTGGTCACCTAAAGCCCTGTAAGCAGATTTAGCCAACAGTCAGAAGCCACTAACAATTCAAATTGAGTTTATTCTGGCAGTGTGTAGAATAAGTCTAAATCTCATTGTGTGTAGATCCTTTGGGGCTTGGCTGTCTCTTCCGCCCTATTGCTCCGAGAATTATGTCACAGACCTTTGTTTTCCTTTGGGGAAGGTTGTTCTCCACCTTTCTGATCTCATTCACAGAAACACAGTTTCTCCCCACATTGAAAATTGGTTCGTGCTACAATCTTTCCAAAAAGAGCTCACACAGAGCCTGGCATAACACTTAATAAAATGAATTTCTATGAAGATTTCTGTGGAGTCAAGACTAGCCAAGGAGAGATTTCAGACAGAATATGCACAGAAAAAAAAAAAACCAAAACCCACAAATGCACAAACACTCACAAGCCACCATGCAATTACTCTTGAAGTTTATGTCATATTTTCTATGCAGGGCCCGCTTGTGAAATTTCAAGGTTTTTTTTTTTCCTTTCAAGAAATTGAAACATTGTAGGCAAAGGTGTCCTTAATTAGAACAGTAGTTACAACATGAAATACAGACCCTGTTCCATGACAGAAATGACAGAACTATGGCTCTTACCAAGGGCTTGAAGCAATGAACATTTAAAAAAAAAGCTGAGGGCCAGATCAGGCAGAATTAGTTGCCAGAGCATCACAGAAGATAATGAATCTACAACAACTTATACCAATGAAGACAGCTTGTCTTTGAAGCTCAAGGTCACTCCCCCCCCCCCAAAAGAACAAATCTTTTTTCCTGGAATTTGCATGCAGTACAAGCCTTCACTTCCCAAATTAATATTCTACACAGCAGCATCACAAACTATAGCCCAAATAGTACTTTTTCCACTGGTATCTACTCTCTTTCAGAGATGTGTTGGTTCAACCACTTCTTTTACAACAGATAGAAGATCATAAAATATCAGCTGGTCCCATAGCAGACTCTTTGAAATTCAAGTAAGGTTTCATATCCTTCAGCCCTACCATACAAGACCGTAAGTGGGCTGATTACAGCAAGCACTACATGCTAGCACAGGTCTGTGTCAAATCAGTGATGTGACACAGTGTCAAGCTTAGCAGCAGGGTTTTAACTGTTTATTTTCACCTAGCACCTGCCTGCAGCGCCTGTCACCACCGGGAACATTCCGTGAAGTCCCAAACAACCAGAACAAGGACACCAAATATAGCCCGGCACACAGCAGCTGGAATTATCCTGCCGTAGTTCTGCCATTTTCATCAAAGACAGTCAGCAACTTCGGATCCATTTCTGGAAATCATGCAATACTACAGTGATTATTCAGTAACCAGCTGAATAACCTGCATTAGATAACTTTTGCTGCTCAGCCTTCACATATTCCAGGAGGTCATGCTGTTACTTGGACGGAAATGGACTAAAAACTTGCACACATTGTGTTTGTGCACTGAAAATACTGCTTGATCTTAACGTTTAACATGCCTATACGGACAAAACACTTCAGCAGGTCAGGAGGATTTTATGCAAAGTACACAAGCCCACATGTGCGTGCACATGATACAAACTGAAGATTCAATTTTGTGCAAAGCGACTTGTAAATGCGTATTCAATGTTTTTAAAAATTCAAAGCCTATCAGGCCCTAATGCTCCCAGTCCAAATGTACTCATTCTGAAAGGAACAGAAGCTCTTTATTGCTGTGCATGAATTCGAACCATGGGTTATTACTCAGAATAAACCTGTTGTGTCACCCATCTGTAACAGCCAGCTGGGACAGATGTTTTAAATAGAATATGCCAGGAGATTTAGGGTTTACAATCAACTTATCTTACAACTTGATCATTTACCCTCTGAATGTCCCAGTAAGAAATCATGGAGTCCCATCTGACTGAAGGAAACAACACACGTGTACATTGGCTTCTTCCCTTCATACATGAACAGTCCAGAAAGCAGATTCAAGCTAAGCCGACACCATCCTATCCCAGCCCACCCAATCTCTGCTGCTTAGAGAGCTAAAGCTCACCTGAATTTTTTATGGGTGTGCAATTGACCATGCATAACATAAATAAAGCCAGACAGACTATTTGTTTGCTGTTATTTACTTGCTACTGAAGACCTCAGTTCCTTAGACTAAAGAAATTCCCCTTGAGACAGGTTAATAATCAACAAGTATAAATATTTTTCATCAAATTTTGAAACAAAATTATTAGCTATCCACACCCAAGTTCTACGATTTTCTCTGCACATCAGTTTGGCAGACAGCTGCATTATTCATTTGCTGACACACAGTAAATTGATCTGCTGGCATTTAAAGGTGTCTTCTTAACTTATTACTATTTCAGTGACCTCTCCAGCACTGCCAGCATTGTACCAACGACCCAAGCTCTGACTACAACTTCTAATCTTTGCTAATCACAAAACCAGCAAGACTGAATTCCACACATAAAGCAGTATAAGAAGAGAGACGGAACCAAAGGAATAGGCTGATTTGCTTCAAAGTTCATTGATCTCTATATATGCTCAAAATTTGATGAGAAAGTTAATTTAATGACTCTGAAGGGCAACATACATTTTTCAAGCTCAAGGTAAAACATCAGAGCTGGTGACACTGCAGTGCAGAATTAAGGTAGATGGGCTTCATACACAAGAATAGGATTATATTATATTATGCTCACAAGTATGAAAAACTACCCTATCTGTCCCACATCACAACCACCGTCCCACAAGTCCCAGGAGGAATGAGACTCTGAGGAATGCCTCCTCAGAGAGAGACCGCGCTGCCCGGGAGAGCTGGGGGCAAGCGCTGCCGCCCCTCAGCCACAGCCTCTGCCCAGCACGCTGCCAAACGGCTGCAGCCGCAGAGACCACAACTCTGCTTCTGCCCTGAGGCAACTCCAAGTGGCAAACAGGAGCCCCAGCCCCACACCTGTAGACGTGGGGACTGTTTACAAATGAGCAGCACCGATACAGCTTGGAAAACGTACCCAAACAGGAGACACTCGAGATGCCATAGACTACGCTCCAGCATACTTTAAGTGATACATGCAAGCTGCTTTAAAGAAAAGACTTATTTCCTGACACAACGAACAGCCAAGCACAGGTTGTTGCACAGTGCCACGCTGTGCCTGCCTCTGACCTGCGTGCTCTAGCAGTCCCACACGCTGAAGGCTCCTTAACCACCGCCGCCGACTGAGGCGCTTCCGCTGAGAAGATGGCCACCAGCATCTCCCCCGTGCAACGCCGCAAGCCAGAGAGTGCTCAGAAAGTCACTGCAGCATCTTGGGAAAGGAAGGACACACACGCAGATGTCAAGAGCTAACAGGAGCGCGCACACGTTTCCTGGAAATGGAGCACCAGTTGAAATAACATCACCTCCCATTCACCAACACCTCCGGGCGGCACAGGAACCGAACGCGGCGGTGACCCACGACTCACAGCTGCAAACACAGATAGCCACAGCCAAGTCAAACTGCAGGAGAAGTCGGAATTTTGATCATGCCTCACTAGGGAAAAATATAATTAAAACTATTACACTGGGAACACTTCCAGCTCTATGAATCTGACAAAGACATTTATGATGATAAAAGAATAATAACATCCAGTAAAATCCCCATACATAAAAACACATCAAAAGAATTTTATTGTCAGAAATCCAAGGGATGAACATTTAAACAAGTTAATGTGCAACTGCTGTAGAAAAAGGGTAGCATGACTTTTCCATTTCATAAACTGAAGTTTAGCTTCACAGCTCTGTATCCCAGCATGCTTCCCCTGCCAGAATAAACACCTCTTGTTTTATTGCAGGTCAGAGCAACTTATAACAGGATATTATGGATGAAATGAACTCTTGGCTTCAATAAAAACAGCCCAATGTCCTTTCTGTGATGGTTAATTTTTGACGCTTCGATCTGCTTATGCATTTCTATCCTTTGAAAGATGCCTAACATGAGAAGGAATGTGTAATACCATCCACCAGTAAGGAGTGCGTTACAGTAAGAAATTTACATGCTTGCTCTTTTTATTGATCCACGCAGCACATTATTATTTGAGGTGACATTAACAGAAATGTCACATTACTCAAAAAGAAAAAATATTTCACAGTTTTTGGAAAAAGCATTTGGCAGAGTGCTGCCATCTGCACCAATATTTGAAACCAAGCTATTCAAATGTGCATAATTCACTTAATCTTATGAAGATATTTGAAAATTAGGCTTTTTACTATGTTTTCCAAAGAAGCATCACATTGCATACTGAGTATTATATCCATCTGGAAAACTGGCACTTGCAATAGCCTTGCCTTTTCAAGTCCGTGCCACCTTGTTATATCGGGCTCTTCATACATACTAAGAATCTGACTTCTGGAAGCTGCTTTTGGGAAATAAGGGTAAGGGGAGACAAAAACTACTCACAGGATGACAGTAAGAATGTTAAGTCTCTTGAAAATATGTATACTGAAGCGTTGTGAGGACAGCCTGCAACTTTTCCTTTGATTTTAGAATCAGGCACAAGTGAATGGACTAGAGGAACCCCTTTTCTTGAGTAAGTTTGAAAGCTTCAAGAGGTCAAGAATTTCACAGGTGACTATGCTGACAATTCCAATTTTGGACCAGTCCAAGCAGTAAGTGACATAAGAAAAGAATTTCTAACACATGCACTGGAGCTGGAACCTACTTGGGATGACACCTGCTAGAACAGCAGACACTGGAGATGGAGACTGGCCACCCATAGCTGATTTGGAGAAAACATCTTCTGCTATAGTGCCTCTTGTCCATCTCAGTGATCACCCATTTTGAAGGGGTGTCCCTCATTTTATTTATTTGCTGTTTAAACCTGGGAAAGGTAGAACGAAAACTTTCACAGATTATAACCAAGCAACACTGATGCCCACTAAACCTCCTTGACTGTACCAGCCTGTTTGAAATAAATACAGATTCTTTCCATTTTACCCTGAGCCTCCACTGAACAGCACACCTGAAGCAGGCATCATGACTCTGACTCCAGGTATGACACCCTGCCTGCTCAAATGGGATAATCTCCCACTTCCAGATAATAGTTTTAACCCAGGAAAGGGAGCAGCATTCAAGAAAGAATACTTTTTGAGTGATTCATTAATAGCACTGCCAAAAACAAACAGGCTTTATTAGAGTATCATTATGCTTTACTGTAAAAGATCAGTGACAATTTCAGGATAAGGCTTTGGAAAAAAAGTAGTTGCAAAGTTCTACTACACAGCCTACAAGTTCCTCGTACCAGCCCACCAGACCTTTCTGGACATTTGCTAAGCTCAGGAGACTGTAAAGTATGGGCTTCAGAGGACTGTGCTGCTGCCTGTTCTGAGCTGCTGAGCAAACCATAGGAGAGGGACTCTGAAGCAGAAACAAAAAAGAAATCTCAAGCTAACCTAGCCACTTGCTCTAGAAAAACAATAGTATTCCAGGAAAATGTTCTAACCAGCTGAACCTTTTCAAAAGGCTGGATGCAAACCGTTCCTCCAAGGAATACTCAGTAATGAAAGATTAATGTGCACTTTACTTTAGGGGGGTTGAACATAAGACTATCTCCCATCTTCGAATCTACTTTCCTGAATTTCTTTTTGTGCAATATTTACAATGCTTACTTCTACTCTTAAGGTAGCAGCAGAAAGTATATCTTCCTTGAGTAAACAGATTTGAACAGACTGTAGAAACTCTCCAAATACTGATTTTGCAAGGGCTGAGCTTAAAATTTCAATCTGACTTCAGTTACATATAGGAAGAACTTCTATGAACTGATTTGTAAAGCAAATGTATTACATTGTATTAAAACAGGTGAACTGTACTACTTCAAACAATAATTGAAACATCTATGATAATCAAATATTTGAGAGCAGCAGAAATACATACTTACAGCTAAAACAGTACACTAGGAAAAATGATGTTGCCCTAGAAGGTTCTGTCTGAACACAGAAGAAAAAAATTTTCACTGTGTGGGTGACTGAGCATGGAACCAGGTCTCTCACAGAGGTCATGGAGTTTCCATGCCTGGAGATATTCAAAATCCACCTGGACATGGTCCTAGGCAGCCAGCTTTAGCTGGTCCCAGCAGTACGTAACAGCAGTCAGCCTGCTAATCTAGAATGGGTTTATCCTACAATCCTTTTCTTCACTGGCACTTTCATTCAGGTCTCTCCCCACTGCCTGTCTACCAGTTTTTACAAAACCCAGCCTAATACCTCTGTCTTCCATGCTCTTTCAAACAATGAAAAAAACATTTGGTGGATACAAGTAGTGAGGAAACAGATGGACAGTTCAGCAATATAAGTCTTCTTCTGTTGGAAACGGTTAAAAAGGTGTAGTCTTCTGCTAAACAATGTTTGTCTAAAGCATACTAAGCATCCAAGTATTACAGAAAAAGCATTACCTGCTTGTAGTTCTCCGGCTGTCTGAGGAGATCCATTTCTGTGACAGAAAAATGTCCAAGGATATGGTCCATATGAGAGCCACTAGTGAATAAATGGATCTGGAATAGATTAAAGTAAAAGATATTTGTCAGTATAAGGACCAGATCAATAACACCGTTAGCTACCATCTAATGCCTGAATGGATGCAATGGTGATGTGAACCCCTGGTTACAAGCCCATTCTCAATGGACAAGTACAAATATAGGTACTACCACCAGCAAAACAGACCTTTCTAAAAACAGTCTACAGGAACTCATGATCACACACCACAAAACTGTCTGTCCAGTATTGTTACCAGAAGCACATGCAGGAATTGCTACTGTTGCCACCACAGTAAAAGGGAAAGATTACTCTCTTCATTATGTCTCAGTCTTTTTCCTCGTTTCCTTGCTACACACACTCCTGTGCATAGCATGAAGGAAAAAAACACTTACATAGATAGAAGCCTTAACAGAGGCAAAGGATACCCTCAGGACAATTTCTGATTTCTTCCTTTAAAGCAGAAAATGCTACCTTCTTACAGTAAGTTTTTGTTTTGCCACTATATATTCTTGGCTTTCTTTTACAGGGACCTTGTCCCAGCTGCACTGGTGATGGTATCATCAATTACTTGACAAAGAAGCTTCCCAAGTTAGTCAAGGGAACAATAAAAAGCAATTCCTCCTATACAGAGCTGATTCCTTTGTTACTGTAATAACTGCAGCTGCCAAACAAGATAGCAGTGCACATTTGTCAGACAATCGCTCATATTTCATTAATATTTCTGCCAGAAGACAGAGAATGTTTCCTGCTTTTCTTTCTTTATTCTAATATGAACTTTATCATACACTTGGGTATTGACAACTATTTTAAAGTTGACAGGCACTGGGCAATTATCAACCCTTCCCTGAAACTTAGGAATATTTTAGCGTTCCTTTCCCCAAACTCACTTCTGGTGACAGCCATCTGTCACATGTGCAAAGCTATGCAAGTTTAAAAATAAAAAAAAGCACCTCCCCACACAATGTTCTTCCCTTCTACTCACCACTCCTCTCCCGGCTGCATTCTTGTGTAACTGCAGCAGCAAAACCTTTGGGCCTCCAGCACCAGGGCTGAATTTCAACCCCTCTTCAAAGGTATGGTGCATCCATGTTACCAGCTAAAGCCCAAAGCAAATACTCTAAAGCTGTAGCAACAGAGGAATGAAGGGTTCCTCTGAGAGCAGAATAGATGGATACTGGAATAATCCAGTATTTGTATTTTTATAGTGTTACTGAAAATCACGTTATGACTAAAGACACACAATGACTTAAAGTGGGAAACCGTACCAGACAAAAGAAAGGGCGAGAGACAGGGCATGTGTAGCTGATGCTGTACGGAACTGGAACGGACAAAGGAGGAGGCAGGTTTAACCTTACACTAACCTTCTTTGCCTCAGAGTACAGGCACAGCTCCCCAAATGCTGCTTTTGGGAAGCTTCCAGTACCAACTCCTAAATGCCCTTGAGCTTAGACAACTTGCAAAGAAATCAGCTTGTCTAATCCATGTAAGAGAAGATGAAAAGGGGACTTGTTCATAGTTCACACACATATGCACAAGAGGAAAAGCTTCTACTGCACTGAAGAATGCACTATTGAGATCTAAGAGCAGATTCACATCAGGAGAACAAAGATTTTCAAATACAAAAAATCACAAAACAAAAAATGTATTTAACCAATGCAGTCTTCTACAGCAGATTCTTCACACCAAGACATAGATGCATCCAACAGCTGCAGTTCAGACCACTCAAATTACCAATAACGTGGTCATCACCCAGCATCAGTCTCTGCCCTGTTATTCAGAACAAAGTCTTTGCCCATGTCCCTTTGCTCTTTTACTACATCGGATGTATAGATACCACCAATCTAATCCACTGCAATACATCTTATTTTATATTGCTTATCTTAGAGGAGGCATAAGAAACCACTCCTTGCATAGGAGGTATTTCCCAGTGCTGCTTTGCATTCTTCTTAAGAAAATACAACTCTTGCTCTTACAGTTTCCAAGCATATTACAACCGTTATTGTCACTTTACCACAATCTGATAATACCAATTATGTTAAAGTTGTCTTCTATTGTCAAGAATTCCATTTAATATCATTTTATTCCTACTAACCTATGTCCGTAGTCCACAGTCAGATGTCCACCTGCTTAACAAAATTCACCTCTGAATTCAGCCTAACCCTCCCCTATTTCAGTTGTAATTTCTGTCCTAGTCTTTAGTGGGTGGAGGATAGCTGAAAATACCCACAGGAAACCCATCAGATTTGCAGAAACTCCGCTATTTCTTTTCACATGCTGATTGTGGCACAATGCATTTAAAAAAAAAAAGCCAGTATTAAAGTATGCAGGTTCCTACCTCTTTTTCTGAAACTACACAAGGTTTCTCATTACCTTAAAAAAAAAGTGAAAGTGGCAATTCAAGGTCTAACAAAAAACAGCTGCTCTCCCCTATGAATTCAAGAGGGATCAAAAACCAGGCAGATAGCTATTCCACTGGCACTTGATAGAAAGAAGAAACAGAACAGAAGGAACCACGAGGTGTGCCTTAATATGGTAATTTATCCCTCATGCTTCGATATATTTGAATACCAGGTAAATAAGTACCACTGAGAATTTTGAGGGAATTATGGTGGTATTGCTATATTATACTTTCAAAGCAGGCCAACCTGCCCATGTCGAGAAGCCATTATAATGTTATTCAACAGCTCCCAGCCTCAGGCTGCGAAGCTCCTCAGCAACAGAGAGGTTAAGATTTCCCTCAGGAGGTCTCCTTCCTACAGCAGGGCACCTGCGTGTCTGTGAGCTCCAACACGCCTTCTGGGAGCTGAAGTCGCTCAAGAGCAGCTCATCAGAAGGGCTGGCAAAGAGGCACAGCTAGTCAGGGCACCTAACAAGCAGCTCACACCACATGACCGGCTGTAGCTCCTGGGAGGCTTCCCTCCTCACTGACCTAAACTGCTTACCGCAGAGCTTCACACCATCAACCGTGAGTGGCTGCGGACAGGACGGAGTGCACAGGGCTCCCAGTGATCCCACACCTTAGAGAGGAGGGCTTCAGTTATCAGTTGTGTACTTTAGAGAAAGAAGAGTCATTTATTTTTCCCTGTTTCACCTCTTATTTCCCTCCTACCACTCCTTTCCCCAGGCAATACAGCACTATTTCATTACGACATGAGTCATCACTTGTAACCTGAAAGTACATGTCTCTGACCACCCGAGCAATTCAGTATTTTTTCCACAAAATCATAGAAACAAAAAAAGACCTCTGCAGGTCTTCAGTCCAGCCTCTTGCTCTAGCAAGGACTATCATCAACGTGTATGTGAATTTTGCAAACCTCTGAGGATGGAGACCGTTCGTTGTCTCTGCTGACCTGCTCCAATGCTGCCCATCATCCCAGGGAAGCTTTTTCTAACATGCCTGAACCTGCCAAGCTACAAGGTGAGGCCCTTTCCCCTTAGTCTGTCTTCTGGTACTACTGAGAAGAACACGGATCCATCCTCTGCGTAACTACCTGTCAAACAGCTGCAGGCAGTGATTTGATGGTGCCTCCCGCAGGCTCCTCTCCACCAGACCAAACAAGCCCAACTCCCTCAGCTTCTTCTTGGAGGTCATGCCCATCTTAGCTAGTCCTCAACCATCTTGGTAGCTTCTTGCTGGATCCTCTATGCACAGTTCTTATTGCCAGTAGCAATATCCATACTTAAAAAATAGTGTGGCAAAGCAGTCATTTCCTGAGTAAGAACACATTTTCCAAGCACGATGCATTTTTCTCAGAAAGCCCCAAATAGAGATTATGGTATTTTAGAGCCTGTGTGAGTCACAGAATGAAATCTGTGGAAGTGTCGCCACTACTTGGCAAAAACCATAGCTCATGATCAGCAGTAAATAAGACTGTTTCACAGTTGAGACACATAACCTGTTAAGTTATTAAACAGAGTAAAAGCCATAATTATCATTTTGTAGAGAAAGCCCTCTAAATCTGTCAGTATAATTAAAAATCATAACACTCATTAGCCGTTTGCATACTGTGTTTGTGGTTTCTATGAGAAGAGCAACAACTCAATAGGTCATATTGGGTCAGCTCAGTCTTTTAAGACAAAGCAGATTTGTTTAAAAGTTTTAAAGCTAAGATAATGCAATAGCACAGACAAAATTTCTCTATAAAGAGTCAGAAAATATCAATTGTTGTTTATGCACTGTTAAATTGTACACACGTTGCATTTTGTGTTACCGTAAAAGTTAACATTAACATGGCACTGTAATGAAGTCCCTTCCAGTCACTTTTGCCATTCAATTTTCCTGCTTTTAATTCAGACTAAAATATAAATCAGAGCACCGCACTTTATTACAGCTCTGAACAGAACTCCCACAGTTGCACATACATATTTGAGCATGCATAATATCAGTGTGTGATCACAAATGGAGGAGCTGGGCTCCAATCTATCCTCAGATGTATATATCTGTGATGGCAGCCCTCTACGTACACCACAGAACATAGTCTGATCATAAGAATTATAAGCAGCATTACTTATTGCTTTCAACTTAGTCCAGCAATGACTCTTGGAGAATGCAGTAATGGCAGCTTTGGGAAACTGGATGAACAGAGAAACATTCTCTCTGCTGCTTATTCTTCCAGACTCCGGAAGCCATGGTCCAGGGAACTGCATCATAACTAACCTGTCTCATGTTTCTCTGACTGTACCGGTCCTAACTTTAACAAAAATTTTTCCTCAGGTAGCCAGAGGGAAAAAAAGCCCAGGTTTACTGCAAAGTACAATCCCCATAGGAGGTCATCACCTCCCCTGTCAACAAGTTTAGCATGTTGCCTAATCAGCACATCTCTTCATCTTTTCCAGTGCCTGATCTGGACCATGAGAATCTCTGTTTTCAAGGCCCCAGGTTTGACCTGCTCTTAATTCTTTCTTGCTCTCATTAACTGCAAGCTGAGGTATTGAGGCTGCCCAGTGATTTGTTACTGCCAACTAACAGATAGGTCTGAGCACTGATGATGAGTTACAGAGATATTTGCCCCACCCACCATAAAAATCAGCATACCTTAAATAGAGGTAGCTTTTAAAGCGAAGATACCCATCATTTCATTTGAGTTTTACATCATTAAGCCACCTCTCCCAGTAGCATCACTGTCTGTAATCTCAGTGCAAAAGCCAAGGACTGCACCTGCACTTAAAGTGAATTGCTATCTTCCTTTCCAGTTCAGGAGAGCACGTTCACAGTGGGCAACAAGAAGCAAAAGGTTATTTTAGATGCTGCACACACAGCACCTGATCTTTCCCTAGGGCTGTCAATCAGACATCTTCCCTAGCAATCAATTCATGTAAAGAACAAAATGTAACCTCATTATAGTTTTCAGCCTTGCTCTGTCACACACAGGATTAAAGCCAAGAAGGCATCTTCATTCGAAAGCCTCTTGTTTCAATTCTGACAACTTTCTGATATGCCTTCTTTGAGAAGAAATTTGTAAACCTGTTCTTAGTCTCAGAAAGATTCTCTGTGAAGCTTCTAGGTACAATACCAAGTGGCTCCATACAAGTTACCTGAAGAGATGTGAATGGAGAAGGCTGGGGGGAGGAAGGTTAGGGAAAACACCACTGAATAACTTTTAGGACTGTTTTGACAACCATTTTTTTCAAACTTGTCTCTGCAGTCACCACTGCTGTCAACTTTGGGACTGCAGGTTGTTTCTACGCTAAGTAGACACGGTGCTCCCAGATATCTGCATTTTTCAGATGGGCATATAAACATTGTTCATGAAGGGGACCAGAACTGCAATCTCAGCAATGTAGAGACTGTTGTTGTTTCCTGGTTTTTAAAAGCAGGTAGTTTTTGTGGGTTCTGTTTGGATGCTCCATAGTACTGCAGAAAGGGAAACTGCATTTTGTTTTGCTGCTGTGACTTTCAACATCTGTGCTCAATATTTTGAATGCACACTTGCGATAAACTAACATTTTGAGTCACAACTTGACTCTGGGAGCCAAACGCTCTGTCTTGCTTCCACTAAGCATTTTCTGAGAAAAACGTAGACAGCTTACCTGGTTGCAGAAGAGACTGATGTGCTAACCTGCAAGGCAGACTTTCATACAATGACTATAACCTTATGAACATGGTACATACTTCATTTTCTCATGGTTCTGCCCCACTGGGGAAAGGTGTGGGTATTTATATTTAGAGTAATTCACTTTTAAAGAAAATGCTGAACTAGCAAGCAAGAATAATTTATACATTTAGCACTAGCTGACAAGGCTTTTAAATAACAAACAATGCCATAGCGGGTTAGAAGAATCGTTTACCTTATGTAAAAGTTTGCACTGCTCTTGGTGCTGAGCATGCAAACTCCGCCATTGGAACCTCAGCCTCCCATTTAACCACTGAAGATATCGAACATCAACTCTGTCTTCTAGCCCATATTCAGGTGCTGTTTCAGTTGTATCCTTCTCGCTGTGAGACAGATCATCTTCACACTAAAAGCAGAAGAGAACACCAAAATATTTTAAGATTGCTTCAACATTTTCAACTCATTCAGTAGTGACAAGCATACAACACAAATGGGCCAAAGAGGAAAAAAATCCCCAGAATTCCAGCATAAGAGAGAAATTACAATCTTTTAGAAAACAGGAACAGCCTAAAGGAGTACTGAAGTCTGAAATAAATATCAGCTTCTCAGCTAAGATGCGGTGAACTGTCTCCTTTCCTGTCCTTCCTTTTCCATACCCAGCAAGACACAAAGAGCAATTCTGAGACACTAAGCATATTCTTTACCCTGATGGACAAATCACATTTTGTCCAGGTTCTATTAAGTCAAAGAACATTAAAAAAAAGATTTAGCTCCTCCAGTGTCTTTCTGAAAGTGCTGCAGGTTGTATTAAGTACCCTGACATTGGCCAGGAGTCCACAGAAGCATTTTCAGCCAGCTAGTGGGAGTGATACTGAGGTGCAGCTGCTCCACACAATTGCACCAGCTGTCTTGCCTTCCTTTAGAGCAATTTGGAAGGAAGGAGGGAGAAACAATTTTCCCTTTGCTCATCTTGTCCCATTTTCCTTCTGCTGCATCCAATAAATAAACAAACAAACCAACCAACCACCTTCACCTTCTGAATGCAATTTCTCCTTGGCTAATGGCATAAAGCAAGCCATTTCAGTCATATTGCCTTCCCAAGGTAGACGGAAGAAATTCCACCTCCCCCAGCCTCTTGCACAAAGAGATCAATCACATTTACAAACAGACCCCTTTCTCCATTTTCAGCTAAGACTCTGCAGATTGCAAATGAATAAGGGAAGAAGACATGGGCTAACCTACTTCTGATGTCAGTAACACCACTTACAGGGCAAGCTGTCAACTTCATCCAGACTATGGAAACTGCATACAGTAAACAATCCATAATTCTACAGCATATCATAAGTAGAAATAACACAGAACTGCAAAGGCCTGGGGGTTCAGAACTGGTGTTCTCCAGCTAAGAAAGCATCTCCCAGTTGTTGGATTCTCAAGACATTTCTTTAAAATAGAAATTTAGAAAATGGAAGAAGTCTACTTGAAACATGACTGTTTTCAAGAAAACACTTGAGCAGATATTTGTACCCATAGACCTCAACGGTATTTAAACATATGTGCTACCCTGCTTCACAGACTTCCACATTCAATAAAATCTTATAGAGATTCAGTTGGCAGGCAAAGCTGGAATATAATTCCAATTTGGATCCAAAACTAAAAATGCAAACTGCAAAAATGCAGAATGAAGAGAGTTTAATTAATCTTGCCTTAAATGCAATTTCAGCAGATGTGCATCTGTAATGGTGATCAAATAACCCCCTAATGCTTGTTTTAACCTATTGCCTCAGTTGACAGTGCCTCTAATACAATGAGTGTTCATATTATTTATAAGCACAAAAATGCTGGTCTGGTCACATAACAAAACGTATCAAGATTACAGGCTTTTTCCCTTTGCTCCATGGCTCAGATAAATATGTGCTATAAATCACAGCAGCACAGGGTTCGTAAAGGGCTTTTCCATTTAAAGGCACAGATTTGTCTTTGGAAAGAAAAAGAAAAAAAGACCATCTCCTTTGTGTCAGGTGCAATGTCACTCTTTTTCCTCAGATGCTGCCAGCTTTTTGCATGAAAATCAAGCAGCACTGAGTTCTGGGGCACTGCAGGCCTAGCTACAGTACCTATGTAGTTCAGATCACCTTGCCACCTTCAGGCGAGCTTTGTGGACTATGAAACCATATAGACATGGTTACCAGGTTGTCCCTAACCATGAGCTAAGCAGCTGGATATTAGTACACCAGAGAAAACATATACAGAAACAACGCTAAAACTGCAAGTAAGCAGCCAGCAAGCCACAAGGCCAAAGACAGAGCCCAGCACGTGTCTCTATCCTCCTCTCATAGCTGGGATTCCCAGACTGAAATATGCATTTTCCATCAATTGCGGTTCAATTCCAACTCCCCTGGATTAGAGGTTTGACAATAGCACAAATGCTGCTCTCCTGGAGATTCATTTCAGGAAGGAATGGCATTAGACTCGATTGCTTTGGCAGTAAAATGACAAACACCATGCAGAGCTAATTTTATAGTAGCAACCTGCCTTATTAATATTAAAATAAGGAAGCCAGCCAATGCATTTTTAACAGGAACTCTCTATTATTTATTTCACAAACTGCACAAAAAATTTACTTTTGCTATGAAATACTTAGCCTGTCATAAAGGTAAACAAGGTTAAAAAAAAGTCTTGCATATTATACCGTGACCTCAATTTCCAGTGCCATCTCTACAATCTAAGACTATTTACTGCTCTCCCAGTGCGAGAAAAATCACTAAAATACCAACTCAAGCTCGAGTCCTAGGTTCAAATATCACTATGAATTTATCTAATCTATGCGGCAATTTGGGTGCACACCTATATTTACTTCTGATATACAGAAGTGCCCAATATTTAGTCAAAGCCATAACAAGAGCAGCCAAGGCAGCTACCCAGGGCTCTCAACAGCCTCCCCTCACCTGGAATGCTCCACACCAGCCCTGGAAGAGATCGCTTCATAGTCACTTATCAGAAAAGCTTTTTGGTTATAAACTGTAATTAACATTTCTCTTTGATTCTGTTTCAGAGAAGGAAGGCACATGGACTCCAGCTACAGTACAAAAGCCACATCAACATGCATTGATACCTCATTGCAGCGTTGGATTTTTTCCCATTACACTGGCAATATTACAGCTAGTCTTGTCAAACTGGACGATGAGGACTCTCCAGAGCACCTGTGATTAGCATAACTATTAAGCAGAAGCTCAAACGAAGCCCCTCAATTTCACCCCAAACAAACTTTTCTGTCCTAAACACTCACAGTACTGTGTAAGAAGATCTCAATGTCTATTTACTGGCAAACTTGGAAAACCACGCACAGGCCTGAGGAAGGTGACATGCATATATTCACCCAAACTCTCTTCAAGCCACTTCCTGAACTTCCAACCTGCCCACACTTATCCAGAACTTGAGCCCAAGTCTCTCACGGTAAAAGATCCAGGCAAATAACCAGCTAAATCCATAATAAATGCATGCTCCAGGACAGAGCACAGCACCATCCCAAGCAAGGTAGCTCACAAACTACAAAATCTACCCAAGCTCATAAACGCATCTCTGGTTTAGTCAGAGCTAAACAGAGCCCTAAGAGCCTATGTTTAAAATTATTGCAAGGCACCCTAGAATTCAGCCTCTAACACCACAAGTTTTGCCCTGAACATTCCTCCCCAGGCTAATTCAAGTCCCGTTATGAAAAAAATATGCCAGATCATTCTCAAAACACCTGAATGCACTTGTGGTTAGACAATGCAGCAAATGCAGAAAGTGCTAACACGGCCCTCCTGGCACAAGCCCTCTCTGCTGGGAAGCCAGACTCACAAAACACACTGGACTGAAAAAAGCCACCAGATATAAAAGTACTTAGAAGACTAAGGGGTGGGAGCAAGAAGGGTGTGAAAAGACAGGGACATATCAATTTTAATTCACATTCCATATATCTGAGCAAACAACTTGTATGTAACTTGCTCAGAGAGAATTAAAGATTAAGAAGTTTCAACTTATGGCAGAAATAAAGCTTTTCTTTTTCGTTTGAAGCAATCCCATGTTAATAGAAAATGAAAGAGCAATTCTACTCACAGTGGATGGAGATAAATTAAACAAGTACTTTGTCATATAAATAGTTCATCAAAGAACAACATAAGCACGAATGTGTTTGCAGAAATGTGAGAAGGGAGCATTTTTTGCACTATTTGCTCCCTTCAAGATACAAGAATTTTAGTGACCTGGTATGGAGTTGACCTTGCTCTACTCATACACTATTAAATTAGACTCCAAAAATTGTTTTAAAGTAAAATCCCTTGCAAATTCAGGGGAGATCTTACAAAATACCACAAGTAGTACTGCAAAGAAGACCCCGTGCTGTGCAACTTACTCACACTTCTACACCTTCGCAATTAATATAGAGATCTCAATGCTTACATATTCTTACATTAATACATTTGCTATGCTGAAGAACCAATACACTGTCTTATTGTGCCCTGCACACCCAATGAAAGTGAAAAGGCCTGTGCTGCCTGCACTGCTGTGAAAACAAGGCTTCGGCAGGGCTAGTTCCCCGAGAGATGCTCTTTTGCATCAATGAGCTGCCATCTGTTGGTAAGTGAAGGCTCTGGTTCGTCCCCAGCTTGCTGTAGCTTTTCCCTGTAATTCTTCCAAATCCCTCCAAGGACCAGCTCTCTGCTTCCATACCGGGACAGCCACCAAACCACTCGTGTTCTTCCCATGGAGAAGCAGCCCTACTGGAACATGCTTAACCCACAGATATATGCACCGAGTCAAGTCCTGAACTGACAGCAATCCTTGAGCAGAGCAACATAAAGCAACAACCAGTTAAAACCTGTAATGAACTCTCCCACCCTGGTACTCACTTTCACCCGGATTAATCTGTGCCTAGATAGAGACTATTTACTCTCAGGTACTACTCAAATCTACGCCATGCATGCAGCCTCGTATCCCAAAGGTGGGAATGAGCGTATCTAGATCGCTCGCTGCAGGACTCGGGGAAGACAAAACAATCATATAAATCAAAGCAATAAGTGCTTCTGCAAGCTTCTACTGAGAGCTCATTCTGAACTGCTTATAATTCAGACAATGGTTTTCATGTGACATAACATATGTTAATCAATGTAATTACATATCTTTAAATACGGTAGATTTTTTTTTAAATTAAACACCATAGCCAGAAGTACCAGACACATTTTCCTAATACAGCCATATATCTAATGTGAAATAAAATGTGAAAAGGAACAATTCAAATAGATGAGTGTGAAAGGGACAACACTATTTTCATTAACAGCTCCACCAACAACACTAATTACATTTCCTCCTAGACAAGGCAGGATCCAGATAGCCGTGCGCATGGGAAGATGGGTGGTGTAAGAAACCTCTCCCACAGGATGCACATACTAATTAAATATCTAGATATTAGCACAGAAGAGTACATTTTCCACAAATATTAAGTGCTCACAAAGTAGAAGTGATACTCATAGCATATTCAGCGACAAGATTAAAAAAAATAATGAAAAACCATACGTCTCTGCAAGGCCTTTCAGCTTTCAAATTTCAATGACTTTTGTAAAAATTACTACTCACAGTGGCACTCCCAAGAGCTCTGCTGGCATCTTATTGGCAAAGAGTGAAAAAGAGAAGGTGCTGAGGAAAGGCAGAAAATGTGAACGCAGCTCTTACCCATTCCCGCCTTGTTCAGACAAGCCTGCCTGGCAATAGCCACCAGCCTGAGGCACTAGGGCAAGTCCCACATCCCAGCCCTCCTTGCTCATTCGGGAGGCCACATTTAAGAGCTCTGCATTAGAGAAAAAGCGTTACGCCTTTAACAGTGCACAGCAGCACTGCCTAATCTTTGGAGCTACAAGGTCAAGGGTATCACTTACTCTAAGTAACACTTAAATACCCAAAATGACTGTTTTATTTATTCAGACAAAACATAGAAGCCAAATATACTGAAATAAACAGATGGCAAGGCAGACCTTAACTCTCAGAATACCATATTTTGCAGTGCTCAACAAATGGAACATAGGTAATGCCTTGCACTGCGCTTCCTCTGCCTGCAGCTGCAGCCCTGCTTGCTCACATCCATTTTGCTCCACTGTGGCAAGGCAGCTGGCTATCAGCAGCAAGGCTGGTGCAAGAGGCCAGGAGGAGAATAAACAGTAACAGCCCCCCCGAGAGGAGAGGCAGAGTTCTGCCACGTACAGAAGGCCCGACAAGCCCTTTGCATGTCCATGTTGTTTTCCTGAGGAAGAAGTGCTTTCCTTCAAAAGATCCTGCAGTGAGAATTAACCCTTTTCACTTAAGAAATGGGACACCAAAAGTAGAGGATGTTCCCATTTAAATCAAAAGGGCAAAGATAATCCGAAGGTACCAAAAGGTCCTGCCTGCTCCCTGCCACTGGAGGGCAGGAGAGACACAAACATTTTAATATTACTTGGCTTTCCCAGTACCCATTTTAGCAAAGTACACAGTACCAGCATCACCGTGGTAAGCCTTCCTATTGGCACATCAGTCCTTCTCTTCCTCTCAGCCTGTGAAAGCTCAAGGGACTCCAGTGACTGGTGGTACAACCCCATCAGCTGTAACGTCACAGGTTCAAGCAATTTTGCATTTATTTGAAATTCAGACATTACCCCAGAAAACAGCAAATTCGATCAATGAGCACCATGAAAGGCCCAAATTATAAGCCTTTTTGACCATTTCAGATCTCTTTTAGAATGTTTTAACTTGACATACACTTAAAAAACTTGAGTACATTCACTGTGTCAAGCAAAAATAAATGTTAACCATAAATTTTCCAGTGCTCTCTGGCAAAAGTGAGGGAGACAAATTCTGCAGGAGAAACTTTAGCGATCCTGTGCCCTCTATTTAGGTTTCAGGGTCTTTAAAAATAGTGTCCATTAACAGCTACTGTAACATAGCAATGGTAGTAGCAAAAAGATAAATTGTGAGAGTTATAACAAGACAGGAGTTCGAACAGAAGTGTAAGCATAGGGAACAGGGGAGGCAAATCAAAAAATGAAAGCTGACAGCTAATATAGCCTGTGAAGGTCTGGAAAGTAATTATGCTTCCGAGTCAGAATCAACAGGTTAATAAAATTCCCTCCTTTCTTCCACGCTGTAATAGGTTAATAGGGGGGAGGAGAAAAAAAATATCAGAAAATTGGTATTTACTGACACTAGTGTCAAAGGTGTGCTGGTTTTCTACTGGGGGGGTGTTAACATCAAGTTTGGCTGCTGTGTTCACACTTTCATCTAGCAATGCGGTTTATGGAATAGCAGTGCCAGTTGAGATTTCTGGAAGAAAAAGGCATTTTGACAGCAAGATTAGAAACCAAGCAGAAGCTTCACACTATATTGGAAATAGCCGGTGAGCCAAACTAGACTGTGACAAACAAAAGATTAATCAAATTGCAAATCTAAGAGTCAGAAGGCATGTTTAGTTCCATTTTTCCCCTGACTAGAAGTAATGAAACTGAGTTCACTTGGGCATGCTAGAGAGACACACATGAATTCCAACTGTAATAGCCATAATAGCTCTATTTGTTGATTACTATGAATTCACAAAAGGGGAGGGGAGTCCAATCTCACACAGAGGGCAAGAAGCAGGCAGAGGGAATTAGTCGAACCAAGAACAAGTGCTTGCACAACATATCTTGGTGATAATGAGGGAAATAACATCATTACCCCCATCTAAAAAACTCAACAACCTCCACACATAATTAAATTACTGGGCACACGTTAATTTCAGCTGTAGAAATAATACCAGTACAGGCAGTATACCTCCACAGAAGGAATTCACAGAAGGAATGCACTGCTATTATCTGCACAAGCCATTGCGCAGATTTGGAGAAAGCTGTGGTATTATCAGAAAAATTTAAAACGCAAAGCAAAAAAAAGTCAAATACTGAATGTGCTAAAAAGGCAGGCTTATATCAAACAATAATCTGCTTCTTAAAGAGACAGGGAGGGGGAGAGAGAATGAGAACTCTCCAGGTCTACTTTACAGGTTCAGTGAAGGACAGTTTTGGGGCTGGGTCTGTCAGAGAAAAAAATGAACAATTGAACTTTCATTGTTATGGCCCTATAGACTGTGTTCAGGCTTCACTAACACTAGATGATTATTTTATTTTGCCATTAGCTGTGGACAGCCAATGCTTCTGTCAGGTTTCTCTCAAGGTCCTCCCATTTTTTGGATGTGTTCCTTCCTGGGTGAAGATCACACAGACACTGTAAGAGATGGCTGGCACACAGTTGTACCAGCTTTGGTCAATGACACATCAGTAGACTACAAAGCGTAAACAGTTAAGTAAGGTACGGCATAACTAGCAGAATTCCTCCAAAGGACGCGAGAGCCCTGGTTTCATGGAGGATTCTACACCTCCCAGAACTAATGAGTTGCATTCAGAGAGTAATGGTGGTTGCTGCCCAGCCTGGCAGTTGTACAAGCACTGGATTTGTTTGTGAATTTTCATAAACATACTGGGACAAATTAGAAAATCCACCAACTTCACACGAATGAATCCAAGAGGAAGAATCACTCTGGGAAAAGCCTATTATCCTGTCAAATTGAGTAGGACTTGTCACAGGCAGTTCTTTATACAGCATTTTACACACCGCTTTTCAGCTGTGGTGTTTTGTTTGTTTTTAAACCTTTCCCCCATAGCCTAGGATTTTCATTTCATTCGAGAATATTCCTCATGTCCATGATCACCAAAAGCAAGGAAAGATGCTAAGTCCGACATCTCTGCAGTGCTTATTTGAGACAGAAGTCCACACAGGGTGTAAAAAGCCATTCAAGACAATGCCCATCAACTAATCACCCCGTGCTTTAAGGCAACAACAGGTGAGAATTCCCAAGTAGACACTTCAGTAAATGTATGTGAACCTCCAGGTCAGACTGTACTCGAGTCTTTACAGGACTAACAGAATTAGTGATTTTTTTTTTTTAATAGTTGACTAATGCAAGATTTGAACTTTCACTTATCGCCTCCGATGTCATCAACCCGCAGCAGGGGAGGGCAGCAGCTCCTTCAGTCCTGCAGCAGGCGCGTTGTACCCTGGCTCAGCAGGCAGATTGCAGCATTGCCCTTTCAAAAAAATGAGCTGGAGGCCACATGAGACAAGGTGCCCTGAAGGATTCCCCTAACACATCAAAGCAGTCAACCCATATAATCATCCTAGCCTACTAACCATACCTGTCCTTACCAACAACTACCTCAAGATTTCAATTTTTTTTTTTAATTATTTTAGACACATTAAGCGCTACCTCCTAGTACCCTAACACTTTCATCATGCTTTTACCACTGTTTAGCTTATAATTTTAGAAATCACTTAACTTTTGACTCAGAAGATCTAAGTGCCTGTAAAATTAAGCTTGTTGGATGCCTTCCCGAGCTCAGCATCTTAAGCTCTGAATTCCTTGCAGCGGCTGAGCTCCATGTCCATCATGTGTCATGAATACCCTTGTCCCTCTATAAATAACTGGCCTGAAATCCTTTAGATGGAAGTGTTCGATTTGCAGGGGAAAAAAAAAAAAAGGGTTGCTAAGGAACTGCAGAGAAGAAAAGGCCATAGAGTGGTAATCTGAAGTGAAATGAACGGAATTAATTTAATTGCCCCTTGATACGTTGGGTATTTGGCATATTATCAGCAACTTAGCTGCCTGTAAGCTTTGTTTCAAACATAGCCTGAAAGAATAGTCATCATTGCACCCTCAATTTTGGGATTAGCTGCATTCTCTCCTCTTCATACAAAAGACCCTGTCCACACCTGTGGCTTTACAACAAAATTTTAAAAGCAAACCACACGTGTATCAGTTTGAACTACAGCTATGCCTACAGTTCTTGAGACTCCATTTTTTCAGATGAAGACAAAGGGGAGGGATTTTCTTCACATTTATTCTCTCTAATAGACCAACAGATGTGCTTTCCTGGTAAGTACTGGCTTTCATGCGTTGATGATTTTGGCAGAGATCTTAGCAGTACACAAAACCAAACGGTATTTCAAGGATTTTTGTTTTGCAACATTTTCATTTCTTGAAAATATTTTCAATTGTTTATAATACGTTTAAAAAAGGCTCCATGTGGTAGAACAAGTCTTTAGGCTCTTTCTCAGCTGAGAACTTCAGTTGTTTTAAAAAAAGAAGAAAATGAAATGCTCTTTAAGACTGATCTTTCTCTAGTGAAAATTTTTCTAGTCATCCTGCCTTTTCCTTCAATTTACTTGAATAGAAGAGAATTACAATTGCAGAGACATCTCTGGCATGTTTAGAAATGTCTGTACTATCTGTTACGTATCTTCCAACACTTCAGTTTAAGTATCAGAAAAGCCTGGTATTTAACATTCACAGAGTCAAAATTCCAGCACTTCAATTGTTCAAGCTGTACTTTACCTCACAAGATATCAGGTATCAAACTGACAACCTCACCTTCCTTGCTTACTGTGGTTTTAGGGGTTAAAACGCTGTCTGACCATTGAGTAGGTACCAATGAAGGTATCCCATAAAATAACTACAGTAACTATCACACCTTTATGCAACAAACAACAGGCTTTCACGAGTGGCATAGAAGCTGACTTACTACCAATAGGAGTGTGACCCACCTGTCTTCTCCCTCACACCCATCATTATGGGTTTTACATTTTATTGGTTTTGTAATGATCAACTAAAAGATAAGATCTCTCCCTGAAAATGCCGTTTAACTTCCTTGTGATACAGAATCTCAAAGCACACTGTTTACATGTCCTCCACCACAACTACTATCTATCATTTTTTCCTTTAGAACAATTGTTTTTGTTAGTTTTATTACTTGTAAGTTTTATTATGGAAACTTTCTAGATGAATACCAAACAAGAAATGTCAGCATTAATACAATGAGCTTTACATAAATACACTAACTCCAGCTCCCAGCTTACAAAATTTTTTGCCTGGCCTATTGAAAAAATCTTTCCAGATCTGTAAACCTTTGCAAACATTGTTTTGGACAGTTATTGGAGAAAAACATGAAATATGTATTACGCGCTTTTTGAAAAACACAGGTGGGAACAGATTAGAATTGACACGAAAGGCACAGCAATAAATTTCTTAATGTGTCTCTGTGTGGGCATATGAGATAACATTGTATCACCATAGTTCTTTCACCTCATTTTGGAAAAGGCAAAACTTAGTCCTTCAGAGAAAATAACATAGGCACTGCCCTATTTCCTGAATTCATGCTGCTACTACACTTCACTCATTACTCTTTCATAATAGAAATTAATGATGAAAAAAATCTGCTAGCACACAACGAAAACAAGAAAAAAAAACAAGAAGCTTAAAGTACAAAGATCTTCAGAAGTGTGTTCCTTCTAAGGTCTTGAGGTGCCCTTCTCATCACTGGAGGGCACCACCACTCGCACACCAAGCACTACCTGCAGCTCTTCTGCTCCCTTTTTTGTGCAGCAAACGATTGTAGTGTAGTAAGTGTAGTCTGTTTTCTCAAAATACTGCTCATAATGTTGTTACAAAGGTGACTCTTCCCTTTGAATTGTTTTCCATTTAACTCCTTCTGCAGATACCACAACTATATTGTAACTTCCTAAACTCTCTGCCATTAGCACTAAGCACTGCCCTAACAGACAAATACCTCCTCTCACACGTGCATCTACAAGCACCCTCCGCAGTGACATACAAAGACTATTGCCTACAGTAGCATTCCTGATATGGTTTAGGTCCTAAATCTTGGGCTCCGGCTTGACTCTCAGCTTCCGATTTCCCCTGTGAAGTAAGACTTTGGGTAGAAAAAAGCCAAAGAGACAGATCTGTAGTTTTGCAGAGGAGCAAGTGCTGGAATACAGGTGGTAAATCATCTACTCAGGAGCAGAGGTTCCACTCCTGGCAGGCTGGCCAGCCGCAGTAACAGCTGTAACTGAACCGCCTCTAACTCACGTAAATATTTAAAACAAAGCTGCTACTGGCTGAAGAATTCCTCTAGTGCACCCCAGTTCCTCACCTTCCTGTCCCCCAAAAAGATTCTAGAAAACTAGGTAGCCTACCGTCTAAGGGAGCAGGTAGACGTGAAGATTACAAGGTCTTAAGACATTACTGGATACCAGCAGGTAGGATTTCTGACCTACAATGTCCTTTGCCAAGGAAGGAGTCAATTCTGTGAGCCTGTCATTTAGAACCAGACTTACCAGCAATTAATGTCTAACCAGATGAAGATGACTTGAGAACAAACTCACAACCATCTAGAGGGGCCTCGGCCACAGTAACACATTGCGTTGATCAATTTATACTCTGCCTGTGTTACCCACTGTGTTAAGAGTAGGGACAGTTGATTTGCAACAAGCAAGATATAAACATGGAAAAAACATTATCTTCTGTTCTGAACTTCTCATGCTATGCTCCAAAGCAACCATCTATATAGTAGCATGCGCTCTTAAATGCAAGGAATGGGTTTTAGAAGCAGAATTACCAAATGTTAATAATGTTATTAGTCTGTGGCCTTGAGGCTTCTTTCTTTTTTGCCTTTTTTTCCCCCAATCATGTACACTGCAGCTAAAGTAGACACACAGCTATCCTTAGATTACTTCAGAGCAGGCTTTCCATATGCTAACATCTTTTTATTGATGGAAACACAACTATAAACCTCAGTGTTCTCTCAAGGAAGCTAAGGTCATTAGTTACCCCAAGAGCAGTAGCCACCATTTGAGATCTTGATGCTTTTAAAAGTATTATTTGCCTTAGGATTACTTGCTTTACCCAATGCCCAGCATTCGCAGCTCATCTGTTTGCCTACCTACACTGTAGAACCATCCACACCTACAGTCTGGAAGCAGAGATCAATGACATACACTTACCTGCATTCCTCCAAACTGATGTTATCTACACTGCAAGAAAAAAAAAATCACAGCATTCATTCAGGGATGGGAGTTTGAGAAAGAAAAGGAACCCAGATCACCTGCACACAAAGTTTAGAGAAGGGAAAGAAAACAGGTTCCAGCTGCTGGCCCCTGCAACTTTTTTCTTTTTTTAAAAGCTAGGGTAAGGCATTTATTTTTAAAGGCACCGAGATACCACACATTGTGCACTACACACTAGTGATAACAGGGCTGCTGTCACAGAACGTTACTTATGGATGGATGAGGTATAAGGACACAAATGCTCACCACGCACACAGAGGTTTCATCCCCAGTCTTCACTCTGTTCCGAGCCAAAAGCCGCTCCAAGAGGCTGATTCTGTGCAGCAGCCAGGAAAATGCCAGCAGCAGCTCCCGACTACCCGCTGAGCCATCGGAGGGGAGCTGATAGAGTTCTGGCCTGCCATAGCCGTGGTACCACAACGCCGATTTTACAAACCTAATTTGGGTATCTGAAAAGAAGAAAATCAAGAATAACACACTGTGCTACTCAATGCATTCACCCATTCAGTTCCAGAAACTGTTGCTGACTCCGAGAACAAGATTTTTAATTAAGCCTAAGGTTAATGGAAGACAGTGGAGACTAGAGTTCTGTGCTTTAATCGACAACTGACAAAGGAAGGAGGTAACAGGTAAACTTCCTTATGCTGCCCCATTCTGATCTACAGGAACTAATGCTAAGGGAAAAGAAGAAATTCAAAGTTGAGATCAAGGCCTCTAGTGCCTCTTGGAGATTAACAAAAGCAAAAAAAAGGTAAATAGCCATCCCCACTGTAACAGGGCTCCAATTCACCTATTCATTTTTTATGAACCACCAAGCATCCTATGAATTAGTAAATACTCCAAGTCACTTGACTCATGAGTGAAACTGGAATTTAGAGATAGGAGTTTCACAGCCTGCTGCAAATCTCTAAGCACCAGTGGGCAGGCAGAGATAATGCAGTACACCGCACTGCATACCAGGCTGCATGGACTACTTAATTCTCAGGAATGCTCCGATTCATATTCCTTCACACCAGCAAATGTTACCTGACAGCTACAAGACAGGCACTACAGAACTGTGAAATACTGAGGAAAGAAAGATAAAATTATTATAAAAACAGGTTCTGACCAGTAAGCCTCAGCTCTGTACCAGGTAAAGTAGTCAAAACTATAATAAAGAACATAATTAGGGGCCACAATGATAACCAATATATGCTGAGGAAGAACCAACAGTTGCTGTAAAAGCAAGTCCTGCTGGAAAAGCTACTGGAGTTCTGCAAAGGCAGCAACAAGTGAGTGGTTAAGGAAGATTCAACCAATGCAGGACATTTAGGTTTCCAGAGGCATTCAACTAGCAGAAAGAAAGAAAGCCAGTATAGTGGGCTTGCATCAATGACAAGTGACTAGCAGACAAGAATCAGAGGGTAGGAACACATGGGGGTTTCACAAGAGGGCTCTGAGCTAAACCTTTGCTGTTCTACTCAAAATGACACAAAGACAGTGTGATAGTGACAGAAAGATTGGTGCTGATGTGCAATTACTCCGTAGTAAGGAATGCAGGCAGATAATGAAAAATTGCAGAACCTACCGAGTCCAAACTTTAAAATGACAGATAAAATTCCTTCAGAAAATAATGAAAAATGATGCACACAAGCAGAAAAAAACAATCCAAACTTTACTGACATAGCAACAGGCTTGAAGCTGACCACTGCACTCAGGAACACAATCCTGGTTGATATGATTTTCCTGACAACATTACACTTGACCCTCTATGCATCCAAAAGCAAATCGAATGCAAGAAATCTATAAAGAAAACTAGACAGAACACAGGGAAGAACATTATATATCTGTCTATATCCACCATGACCCCACATCTCAAACTCAGTGTTATTTCATTCCTTCAGTCCCAAAAGGGCTACAGAAGACTTGGAAAAAAGTAAGAGAAAGGATGAGATCACAAGTACAGAACAGCTTCATTTTAAGAAACGACAACGTAGGCAAAGAATTAACTGAGAATATGACAAAACTCTTTAAAACAAAGTCATCCTCTCTGGTTTGGGAAGTCTCAAATGCAAATTACTGAAGGCTGAAAGACTAACCCCTGGAAGTGTCCCTGTATACTTGTTCTGTCCTTTGCCCTGGGCATCCATTTTTGACAGCTGTCACTATTGGATAGAGCTGCAGGAACCTCCAGTTAGATCCAGTTGAGGCATTGTTACAAAATAAGGAAAATAGCTGCTCCCCTTTTCCAGTGTAATGCTTCAGCATCTCCATAAGGCTTCATGAAAAAGGTACACACACACCAGTAACAGAAAGCACAACCATCACGCAATCAGGGATTGTCACTGCTGTCCTTAATTAACATTCTCATTCATCACATTACATACTCATTTGCCTGCTCCTTGGCCACTTGTGCTAAAAACATCCCTCAGCAGTCACACGCACTGTCATCTTTCCTTGTCTGGCGTTGACTGCTGAAGCTTAAAAAACACATCATGACCAACTGCAAAACAAAAATGGGAAAAACAATATTGCTCTCAAAAGGAACCTGTTAATTGTAAGAGACTCTCACAGTGAAAAGCGGTTGATTTAACTTGATTTGCAAAATGCTAAGGGAGTCTTATCTACCAAAAATAATACAAAGGCAAGACCCAGTGAGGAGCTATAACCTGACATGTGCCAGTAACCCTACAGCAGCAGTGCATTGCTGCAGCTCTGCCGAGGCTGGAAGGAGCTGGTAGTCATCCAGAGCCAACAAGCCCTTTGTGCTTTGACAAAACAGAGGAAGGTAAATTCGCGCTGTTTGAACAACATGAGGATTTAGGGAAACAAGAGTGTGGATCCCTAGGGAGATGCCTAATTCCAGAGTGCTCCCCAATCCAAATACACAGCTGAAAACGCTATACACATTACCACTATACATCTTCAGCAGTAGGAGCGGGAATACGCGACTGACCACGTGAAAGCTACAAATGAATTCCTGACAAAGATATTAACCTAAACTAAAGAATTAAAAACAAGATCAGGAGCATGATTAAACAGGCAACGTGATGGTGCAGAGCTACTAAATTTTTGCTGGAACGGTGTTTTGCAGGCCACAGCTTCTGCAGAGACACGTGACAATGAGACAATTGGTTTTAAAACTAGTTTGTTTCAGCATTACAGACAAAAAGGAAACCCAAACACCTGTTTGCTCTTTCTGCAGAACCTGTGAACATTAAAAAAAAAAAAAAAATGAGCAGCTTCCCTGCATGATGTTAGGGTGGCAGAGATGCCCATGGTTTGCCAAAAATCTTGCTGCAGATATGTACTCCAATCACACGTACAGGGGAGCACTCAGATCTCAGAGATTTTATTTTGAACACTACTGAACATTCTCATATCAGCAAGGTTTTCATGCTGCCCTTTCCTTTTCTTTGCACATTTGTCACTGTCAAGAAAGGAACTGCCGTAACAGGTTAAGGTAGAAATACTCCAGGAGGAAGGAAGATCAGTACCCACTTTCCCTCTTTCCCAAAGCAAACAAGCGAGACGTGCTGCCACCTGCAGTTCAGGGAGCTCCCTGAGGATTCACCTATCAAAGAGAAGGAATGGAGAGCAAGCTAGGATTTTTAATTTGTCTTCCTTTTTTGCCATTTCCCTCCTCTGACTGATCACTTGGGACGAGATCCACCAGGGCAATTTGCCACCTGAATTTCTGTGTTGCTCTGGTCCTTTATCTCGCCATTTCAGCTGTCCCTCATCAACACACTGCCCTCCTTTGAGAAGGTATGGTGTGGGCATCAGGCACGAATTGTGGGCAATTGGTCAAGGCATGGGTCTGGGACAGGGGCTGGAACAGCCTTTCCAGAAAGGCTGAGTGACCTTACAGAAGTCACTTAGTTTTCCTCATCTCTACAATGCTCTGCCTTGTAAGGATACACTCCTCAGATAAATGGCAGTGGAGGCTGTATAAGTACCAGAGAACAAGATGGATTCTTCCAAAACATGAAGCCAAGAGAGAAAACAATAACATCATGCAGATAGCAGATAATGCCAGTCACTCAAACACCTTCTCTTTGCCAACATTTTCTTCTCGCATTTTATTAGGATTAGGCAATTTATATAGAAAGACCCACTCAGTCTTTCCAACTAGTTCCTTTCTGCATGCACATTATTTATAAAAGCATGTTCAGCACGCAAAACCATGCTGTGGATGAGCCTCAGGGTTCGGTTCTCTTAAAACTATACTCAAGCTGTGCTCTTCTGCTTTATGAATCCCGCAGAATATTTCAGTGAATTACAAGAAGATATTGAAATAAGGGTCAGGCATTAGTCTAGCAGGCCAAGATGGAAGGAAACTAAATCAAGTGCAAGAACAGACACAGATGCATTACTTCACACACTCAGGCAAGAAACACCTGCAGAGGTAGAGGTATTGCGGCAAACTACTGCTGCTGCAGGACATCACTTTCCACTTTGTCAAACAAACAAATATATTGCAGTTCCAGACCTCTTTCTTATACTAGAAAAATGGAGTTGCAACTCCAAAAAAAAAGAAACATCTCCTCCAACAACCAAAATGCATATTGTGCTGCTACCTGGTGCGGCTGTTAACCAAGTCCATCAGTTCTCAGCCTCTGTGAAGAAAGAGCAATGTGAAACCAGTAATCATGACTTACTTCGTCAGTAAAGTTATGCCCAGAGTGCCATTGCGCAGCTTACTTTGACTCCTACTCCACTGAGAGACCCGCTGTTCTGACATGTTTAAGTGGCTGGAGTGTATGAACTGCTTGCCACCACAGTTTAGGATGAGTGCTTTGTACTACATGAAGAAAAAGTTCTTCCAAAATGAGAAACCAAAACATTTGCAGAATTTTATAACCACTGACTGAAAGACTTCAGTGGGTTTTCTGGGTTGTTTTTTGGAAGAATGCAATAGTTCCTACACTTGAAAACATCCACAACCTGTGTGGATTTTCTTGTATCTGATCTTTCAAACATTTTATTTTTTGCCAGGTGGGCAATAAAGTACATCAGCCATTTAAAAACACAATGCAGAACGCTTTTCTAAACAGCACTGCATTACAACCATAAAAAGGGAATGACCACTCAAAGCAAATCTTAGTCTTCTCTAAAATTCACTTATGTAACAAGAACAGAAACTAACAAAAACTATTAACTTGAAACAGAAATACAAACTGGGAGTGCAACTTGGAAAGTCACTTGATTAAAAGGATTCCCCAAATTAAAGGAACAATTTTTATGTAAAAATCTGTCCTTTTACGTGGGCAAAATCTTTATAAGAGCATTCTGTCCTTGCAATGTGCTGCTTTTGTTCTAACATTTCGCAAGTGCAAATGGCCCAACATCTTACACGTAGTCCTTGAAACACAGGTCTTGCTTTACAGAATAGCGAAAAGAGAAGAACCTCTGTGGCCCCAACAACACACACAGCCTACGTTTGCTCGGCGTTTCCTTTGGAAAAACTTTTAGCCTAAAAAAAGTAAGAATTTTTTAAAAAAAAAGCACAAGACCATTTGAGTACGGCTTCTCTTTTCCAGAAAGTTGTTCCCGTGCCTACACACACAGCAACTCTCATACTGAAGGAGGCTTCATAGCCTTCCTCTGGGATATGGCAAGTGCTACTGCTGGTTTTTAGCTAAGATAATTAAGAGGTTGTGCAAAACCAGCAAAGAAAGGGAAGCCTGATCCAGGGGCTAAAGCACTAGACTTGGATTAGAGGAATCCATTTCAATTCCTTGCTGTTCTACAGGATCCTGCACAGAGCTGAGAAAGTTATTTAGTCCTTAAGCCCAAGTCTTCCACTTCATTTCCATGAAATAAATACGTGAAAGACCACAATTGCTCCAGAGCTGGGACAGACAGTAAAATATTGATCCTATTCACAGCAGGCAATTCACTCACTTGGCTAAGCAAAGATAATTAGTGTATTTTGAAAAACGGTACAGCTATCCAACCTGAATTTCAGCTTTAATTGGCTCAGCAGTTCTGCGCAGAACCATGCACTCTCACCTGACAGTCTACAGCAAGAACTGGGTTTGCTCTCTCTGAAGCCAGCAAGCTGCCACGTGCCTACAGAAATCCCGTCTCCAAATGGTACCAGCAATTAGTACGGGAGCAGCCAGGATTCGGTGAGATTGCAGCCTCACGGAGCTGTAGTGGTCAGCCAGTAAACTGACTTACCACACCGTCACACGTAGCAGATTGTGGATGAGTAGGAAAGGAAGAACAGCTGAATGAAAAATGGCAGTCCTGTAAGTAACTGAACCACGCCGATTTCCTGCTGAGCTACCAACAAAACTACGTAGGAAGGTGTTGCTCCACATTCACTGAGAAGTATCAGCCACAATGCTTAGCCTTTTTTTTTCTTTTCCTTTAAACTGTTTCCAGAGCCATCAGATTCCCAGCTCTTTAGGAGCTTAAACAATGCTGTTTTACTTTTTTTTTTTTAAGCTTTTAAGGGCTGATATTAAGTGGTTTCAGCATGAGGAGACCTCCATCCACCAGAGGTGATCCTTTCTTCCCACACTGAGAGGGCTCCAGACAGACATCTTGGAAGGGAGACAGAATTCTGAGGAGCAGCATCAAATTTGGAATGGCATATATTTAAGAAATAGATAGTGCTCTGTCACTGTGAGAAGCCAACCTCTATACAATACAGCTTCTCTCTGCAGAAGAAGCCCCATCTACAGAGATATTTATGGTCCCTCTAAAATACTCATACACATTTTCTTTTTTGTTTTGTCTCAAACTTCATTCCAAAACACTGTCTTTATGGCTCATGTTATAATTCATTGCCCTGACATTGGACTTGATAGAAAATTAACCATAAAATCATGTGTCATATGGGGAATGGGGAAAGAAGGGATCCCAGCAAAAATAAATCTATTTCTGCAATTATCTCTGCAGATACTGAAAATACATAACATCATTGCAGAGTTTTACCTGCAGCGAAATGTCTAAGGGAAGCAAGAGATGCTAACAGATGCAAGAACATCCCATTTTCCTGTATAATGGAGCCAAACACAAGCACATCTGTGATACAACAGTAAGAGTCAGTGGCATAAACTAATTGTTCAAAATGGAGCACTCCCAAGAGAGAGCAACTAGCCAAAAACAAAAAAAAGGAAAGGGTGCTACAAAACAGATGGACAGAAATCACAGCCAGCCAAGCTGGCAAGGTTACCTATGGCATCAGACTCGGTCCACTTGCCCCCGTAGATTTGTTTCAGGAGAGCATAGAGCAGCCTCCAGAAATCCAGGGTCTGCGAAAGAACAAGAGGAACGGGGGGAGGTCAGCACACAGAAGATCCACCCCAGATATAGTGCTAATTAGGCAGTGAAATGAATCTATGAGCATCAGCTGCCGCATGGGAGGGCACACGCGCACGCTGCCAACACCCCCTGTCCTATGGGGCAGGTTCGGGCGTTGCTGACTGACGAACGCTGCGGGCAGGTGCATCTGGAAAGGGGAGAGCCGCTACTGCTGGCGCGAGGACGACGACCCGTGCTGCTGGAGCTCCCGTCGGCGCCCGCTGAGCGCCCAGAGCGGCCACCCGGGCGAGCGGGGCGGTGCTGCAGGAGCGGCCGGGACCCACCCCCGCACCGGCCTCCCCTGCCCAGGCCCGGCCGCGGCTCCCCGGGGCGCGGCGGAGGCCCGGGCTCACCNNNNCCGGCCGGGCGGGGAGGCTCCGGGGCGCGGCCCCGCCGCGGTCACAGGCCGGCAGGCCCTGGCAGGGAGGGACGGAGGAGCGCGGTTGCTGCCCGAGCGCACCGAGGCGGGCTTCCCTGGGCGCAGCAAGTGAGCCCGCAGCAGCCCCGCGGCGCCAAAAGTCGAGGTCTGATGCGGGGTCTGCGCCTTCAGTACAATAAATGGATCAGGAAGGCTTAGGGAAAAAAAATAAAAAAAGAAAAGAAAAACATCCGTGGTCTTGCAATTCTGTGTTCTCGGGAGTTTCACCCGCTCCTTTTCACTCCGGTAGCCGGGGAAATGTTCCCCTGCACCTCGGGAAGTGCCCTCTGCCCTCTGCCCCCGGGTCCTCTAACCCAGGGCTCACCAAGGACAGACACAGAAGCTCGGTGGGGAGCCCTGGCGCCCTTCTCCCCCGGGCACTCTCCCCGTTTCCTCGTAAATAAAAGGAGAGGACTGAAGGTGGATGCAGCACTAGTGCCTGAGGCCGACCCATCGCCAGCCCTCTCCCTCGGCCACGCTGCGGGACGCAGCCCCTCAGGAGGGATGCTGAGGGCTGCTTTCAGGCTTCCAGCCCACGCTGTCCCCTTGCCAGCTGCAGGCTGCCCTAACGCAGACGGGACACATCATCTGGAGCAGGCGAGGAAGACGCAGGGCCAGGCCAGGTGACCCTAACTGGCCCTTGCTGCCTCCTGCTTGGGCTCTGCCCCCCTGCCCCGGCTGAAGACCCCCCCGCCACCTTACAGCACAGCCACCCAGCGGGATCGGCCAAGAGGAGGCCCCCAGCCCCCCTTTCTGCCACCCTTTCCTTTTTTTCTTCCGTACAGAAAGCCACAAAGCGCAGGGCGGGGGGGTAGGACTGCAGCAGTTCAGTTTCTGAGCCCATCCTGTTTCCTGTGCTTTGCCAAAACCTCTTCTGCTTTCCTACCCAGCGCTTTCGGGCTCGCCCATGCTCTCTGACGGAGGAACGGGTGATTTTGTTTGTTTGCTTTTTGTCACCATGATGAAGTGTTTATAGCAACCAGTGCTCAACAATCCTCAAGCATCACTGATCTCAGCCTCAGCTTCCGAAATAATGTCAGAGGAAGCACAGCCCCTTCCTCTGGGGTCAGCAGCTGCGATGCTTCGTGACAGCAACATGGGGGATGTCATACTGGGCATCACTATGCTGGAGATCATCCAGTGCCTTCTACTGTCCCAGATGGGCACCCTGGGGCTGGGGCTCCCCTGACCCGCGATGACAGCAGCATCCCTCAGCCGGTCCCCCAAAAAAGCCAGGATTTCCCCCCGCATCCTGCTCTCCCCCTCCTGGCACAAAGCTTGTGCCTGCTGGGCGCCCACCTCCCCACCGCCCCGGCGCTCCGTGCATCAGAGGAGTGCATCTGGCATCCCATCCAAATGCCATACAGCTGTTCCTTCTTCCTCTCCAAAACCAAAATGAATTTAAAATCAATTTATCATGCATTTTCTTTGACCAAGGCTCCTTCCAGATGTGACCCGAGCCTGACCTGCTCAACCTCGTGGCATCAAGCTGGGCTCTCCCCCTGGAGCAGGCGGAGAGCATGCCTGCTGCCAGCAGAGCACTGGGAGGGGAGCGTGCTGACAGCGAGCCCTGGGGCTAAACGTGCCTCAGCAAGAGGATGGGCTGAGAGACAGCGCAGATGGAGGTTTTTTGCTGCAGGGATCCAAGGGCTCGTCCCTGGAGCTTGCTTGAGGTACCCCAGATTTTGTCCCCCAGGCAAGCTGCAGGGTGGGGTTCAGCTTGTCTGCATGCTGCCTGGGGCTGCACAGAGCCCGCACGGCTCAGTTCCTGCCTCCCTGCGGGCACTGAGAACGGGCAGAGCCGTCCCAGCCGCCATGCCCACGTTGCACGCAGGCAGCAGGGACCAAAGCAAGGGGCAGCATGGCCCTGCAGGCCGCGGCAGCCTTGGAAAGCAAGGCAGAACCCATCGCAGCTGCTGTGGGACGGCTGTGCCACACCAAAGGCGCTGAAAGAGGACGAGTCAGGCACATTCACAGGGCCGCAGACGGACCAACGGCGGGAAGCAGCTCCGGCCCTAGCCCTGCTCCGGGCAGGACCAAGCTCCTGCCTCCCGCGGGTTGCTCAAGGTCTCACCGCTCGTGTTTTCTCTACTGGTCTCACGCGGCTGACGGCCTCCTTCCAAGGCACCGTGCTCTCTGCTTCTCCCCACGAAGCCAGTGGGGCCATGGGCACGGCGGGGCTGGGGTCCCCGCTCCACCCCGGTGCCAGGGCAGGGAGGCATTGCAGCAGGCAGTCGAGCAAGGTCAAGTCTGCCTTCACCAGAGCTACACAGGTGTCAGGCAGCCTATTAAGCTTCATTCAAGAGCTCTGTGGAGGAGAGCAGGTCTCCTTCATTAGAGCAGCACTCACAGCTTGCAGAGGAAGGAGGATGTGGTGGGGGGGGGCTTCTGACATCAAGCCCAGGGGAAGTTTTAAGATGGTTATCAGATGGGGCTGCTTTTGACACCAAAGGTTTTGATACCAGGCGTGCACCTCTGACCCCTGAGGGTTTGGCCACGTCCTAGCAACGCCAGCATGACAGCAAAACACAGCAGTTTCCAAAGGAATGCACTTGTAAATTGCAGACAAAAATATCTGCGGGTGTTGTGAAGTATATCAGAATATGTAAATTGAGCGGTTCAAGGTAGGGAAAGACACGGTTAAGAAACCATTTTCGAAACATCTGTCAAATCGACGCCTTTACAACTGCCAGTGCTGCTCTCCCTGCGGGACACAGGGGCTGAAACACGACAGCAAGAAGCTTGCGAGCCAGCTCGTGCTCGGCACTGCGCCTTCGCTTTTACTAACGGCGGGCGCTCGCCTCCCCTTGCCAGTAACGTACCGACTGACGTGGCCTTTCCCTATGACTGGCCGGGGCGGAAGCAGCACATAACAGTTTTCTTGGCGTGACCTCCAGCCGCCTCCCGGCAGGAGCCCACCCGGCCCCACCGAGCTCCCACCCCAGCCTGGGGCTGCAGAGCCACGTCCCCAGCTCCAGCAGCAAAGCGCTGGGGGCTCTGCGGGTGCTGCCCGGGGCCGGGATGTGGCTGCTTGGGGCCGGGGGGACCCGGGGACAGCGCTCAAGCCCTCGTCCCGCAGCTCTGCCCTCGCGGGGTCCTTCGCCAGCAAGTCCCATGGGATTCCCGGTCCAAAGAGCACAGCCGCCACACGAGGGAAGCGTCTTTCGGTCGGGGTTTATTAAAGACTGAGAATACAATTGCGGGCCCGGCTGCAGAGCCGGGTGCCAGAAGCAGGGCTGGGTTTTGGCTGGACGGGTGCGGTCTCCTCTCCAGGCGGCCTTCAGCAGTACCGGCCAAATTTCCTACAGGGCAGCGTCCAACCTCCCGGCCCTGCAGCGCTCCCTCCAGAGCGGAGCCCCTCTCCGCACCAGCCCCATCCTTGGTTACTTATTGCTTTCAACGTGCTAATGGAGTACAGAGTGAATGAAGAACGAAAAGGCATGTCTGTCGCGGTGGGTTCGTGCCGTCCTCGGGCTGTGCTGGGAGCCCTGGCCATCAGACCTGGAGAGGGATGGAAGAGAGGGGCCATCAGCGGTGACGTCCCCGGGACAGTGGTGATTCGGGACAGAGCCCGTCTCTGCTGACGGGCCTCAGAGCAAAAGCCTTTGGCATCTGCTGCTGGAGCTAAGCGGTGGCGGTGGCCACTGGGGGCTGGTGGAGAGGAGCAGGCACCCAGCAGGATGCTCCCAAGCACGGACGCGAGGCTGGGGGCACAGCCCCGGCCCCAGCCGCCCGTGGAGCTGCAGGGAAGCTCCAGAGGGAGGCACCAACCTGAGCTTTACTTGAACGTGTGGCTCTCGGCTCCTCCCCGACCGAACCCTGCAAGAGAGCCAGAGCAGGGTCAGCGATGCCGCGGGGCGGCGAGCGCACAGCGGGATGCACCGCGGCTGCATCGCGGAGAGATGGGAGCAAGGAGCCGCCTCCCCTCCCAAAATGCCAGCCGTGGCGACCCTACCTTTGGGTCCGAACAAGGCGGCATAGCAGGGGTGGTTGCAGTAGGGCTTGCCGTCGTGCTGCAGGGAGAGAGCAGAGCATCAGCCCCAGTGCCCCGCCGGCTGCGCCCACCCCGTGCACTGCAGGGCACTGGCCCTCAGCTGCCAGGGTCGGGGCCTCCCGGGCACCAAACCTCACCTCTGCGTGGCCTCCGGATGTCAGGGTCTTGTTACACTTCTCGCATCTCAAGCAGGGCCGGTGCCAGTCCTTCCCCAGAGAAGTCACCTTCTCGGCTGCCACAGAAAGGAGAGGGGTTAGCCGAGGCCACTGAACGGGTGCAACGAGTCATTTTTGGCAGGCTGGCCTCCCTGCTGCCAGCCCCAGGGAGGACATAAGGTTTGGGGGCATTTGCTCAACTCTGCCTGCCCAGGACAGAAGCCCTGCAAGTACCAAACCCAAGACACGCACACATCACCACGTACATCCAGGTGCCCAAATCCGAAACCCGGGGCACGGCAGTGCCGCGAGCCCTCACCACCATGAGCAGGGTGGCTGCCCCACGCGCCTGGGGTCACCGCAGCATCCGCGCAGACAGACTGACTGCCGTCGGTCTTCCAGAGAAGACTTGGGCACCTCCTCCCTTCCAACATCAGGCTGCACGGGGACAAATTTCCCCCCAGCCAGCCGGAGCCCTTCTGCCTGAGCTCTCCGAGAGTCGGCGGGCGACGAGGACAGGCGCTGGGCTGGGGGGGACCGGGGCGGAGAAGCCACCTCTGCGCCCTCCCTGCCACCAGCCAGGCCCCTCCAGCACTGCGGTGACAACCCTGATTTGGTGCACGCCGTCGCAAACCACAGCGGGGCTGGAGCCTGGCTGGGGCTCAGGGAACAACATGCCGCTTGCTCAGGACAGGCCGTGTTTATGGAGAGAGGAGAATGCAGTGTGGCTTTTGTAATTGTGGCCCAACAGGGGAGGAGGGTATTTTCTGCAGTATTTTCTGCAGACGCATGTGTGCTCGCTGCTGGCAGCTGCACTCCTGGGGATTTATTAAGCGATAAAGCAGAGCTTTCCACAGGAACCCAGTCACAGCCAGGTCCAAGCACTCGCCCCATGCCTGCAAAAGGCGGCCAAGCAAAGGGTTCCTTTGGGGTCCAAGTCTGCCCACAGCAGCTTACACAAGGAGCCAGGCGGCAGCTGCAGAGGTGGGAGCGGGGGCAGCGCCCAAATGTCACGAGGCAGCCCTGGTGCCACCTCCCGGTGGCACAAAGCCCCCTGTGTCCTCCCCCAGAGCCCCAGCCAGGCACGAGAGGGCCCCCCCTCTCCCCACGGGGTTTCTGGAAGGAGCTCGGCCACCCGACCTCCGGCACAAGTGCCTGCACCAGCGCTGGGACACGGGCTCTGCCCCGGCTCGCTGCAGTGGGGACCCCGGCTCTCAGCCGGGCAGGCGAGGTCCCCCCGGGCAGTGGCCCCACACACCCCTCTCATGCCCATCCCCAATCCTTTCGGCACTGTCTCCTTTTCACCCCGGCTCTCTACAGACACTTTGTCCTAAAGCAGCCCAAGGCACGCCTGAAGAAGGGCCGCCAGGCTCAGGAAACCCCGGGCGCACAGCAGCAGAGCTTGCTCTGCCTCCTCTTCCAGCACTCCTTATTTCCAGGCACAGAAACCACACAGCAAGCTCACGTCCCCAGCCTTTGGAAGCCTCCTCAGCCTCTGCATCAACAGAGCCGATTTCATAGGAGCGAGCTGATAAGAGCAGGGCCAAACCCCTCCTTGGCCAAACAGCCCCGTCCCAGCGCCGCCGCAGCCACACCTGCGGGCACGGCAATCCTGGCTGAGACCGATCTCAAAGCCTGGCTGCGGGCGGAGGGCGCGGGTGTAGCCCCAGCCGTGCTCCCCACCTACAGGAGCCACGGCCACAGCAGCGCCCGCGCCGGGCCGGGCTCCCCAGCACGTCACCCCGGGGTGGGCATCACCAACAGATGGATGTGTTTGCGGGGGAAGCAGTTACGGGGCAGCATCCACCACCGACCCCTCGGCCCCCACGTTTCAGCCTCGGATTTCTTCGGCGGAGCAGAATTGGAAGCTGCGGCACACCCACAAGCAGAAATAAGGCAGAGAGCAGAAGTCGAGTCACGGCACTCGGGTCACTGATCCCTCAGCTCAAGCAAACTAAAAGCAGGGAGCGCGTACGAGCTGCTCTCAGCAAACCTCAAAAAGTTCAACTGCACGCGGGCAGCTGGAGCCTGGCTGCCTCAGCAGCTGCTGCTGGCAGCGAACCCCCAGAACACGCTCGAGGACCTCGGCACCAGAAGGAGCAGGACCCTGGAGCTTCGGCCCCAATTCGGAGGCAGCACATCTGCCTCGAGCCCCGCGGGCAGGCGGAAGGAAGCGCGGCGAGCTGAGCTCACGGTTTGCCTGCAAGCGCATCTGGAAATCCGCACGTCCGCTGTGCGAAAGCCCAAGCACCTGCAGCACGGGGGTGCGCGCCACCGGGGCACCCAGGACCCGCAGCACGGGGGTGCCCGGGGCCGGCCCTTACCGAAGTAGACCTCCTTCTGGCAGCGGGGGCACTTGGGCATGGTGTCGGCTCGGCTCGGGGCTCGGCTCGGCTGTGGGATGCTGGGCGCCGACCCCGCCGGACTTAGTGCTCGGGGCCCCGCCCCGCCCCGCCCAGATGTGCGGCCCCGCCCGCAGCTGGAGCCACCCGGCCCGGGCGCGGCCCCGCAGCCCTCGCACCGCTGCGCCCTTTGCATCCCGCGCCCCTGCGCTCCCTCCACCCGCACCCGTTGCATCCCGCGCCCCTTGCACCCTTTGCACCCCTTGCACCCCGCGCCCTTTGCATCTTGCACCCCTACCCCCGCTGCACGCGTGTGCCCCCTGCGCCCCTCGCCTCCTGCACCCCTGGCACCCCTGGCACCCGCAGCCCTGCCTCCTCTGCACCCCGAGGCGCCGTGCCCTGGCTCCCAGCCTGCTCCTGCCCACCCCCGTGCTGCGGAAGTGCCCGAGAGCAAGCTCCGAGCAGGGCTGGAGCTGTGATTGGCATCGCCAATTAACCACGCTCCCGGATAATGCTCCCCGGGGTGCTGACCACAGGGCTCACCCCCTCCAGATAGAGCGGTTTTCTCCCACCAGTGTGAAAGCTGACACTTGGGCTGTGTCTCCTGCCTGTGGGGAAGCCTGGGGTAGGAGATGAAGCGGGAGGGAGCCGTGGGGCTCTGACCCCCCCTCTTCCAGGGCCTCAGGAATGGCGTGGGTGCAGGGCACGGCTCACCGCAAAAAGCCTGCCCATCTGCATCGCTGACTGTTGTCATTTTATTAAGAGCGAGGACTTGTTGTTCCTTTGTGTTTGGCTGCGAAGGAAATGAAAAGCCTGTCCAAAGGTCTGTTTTGCATGAAACAATCCTCCCCAGGGCACGTTGCTGTGCTGGAAAGGTCAAGAGGGCTTGTGAAACCCAGCGGCAGGACGCCTAGCGCCCGCCTCCCGAAACGCAAGGCACCCCTCGCCTGCAGAAACAGGGCGCTGCTGATGCTGGAGCCCACCCGCGGGTGCAGGAGGAGAGGCGGCAAGCTGCGCCCCGGGGGCGAAGTTCGGGGTTCTTGGCATCGCTTTATGACCGTGCCGCGCTCCAAACAGCCTTTGTGGCAGCCGTGCTCCTCCGGCTGATGCTCCCTGTCGCGCCCGGGGCAAGCCCACCATGGGCTGGCATGCGCCTCCGGCCATCGCTGCGAGGCCGGCGGGGCGGTGGGGAGGGGATGGGCTCCCAGCCGAGGAGTGAGTCGTGCTGAGACAGCGTCTCATGGCGCGGGAGGAAGGTGGTGTCCTGCCAGGGCTGCTGCCTGCACCCTGCCTGCTGCCCGTCCTGTCCGTGGCAAGGCACACGTGCGCACACCACGTTTTGGCTGTGCCGCGTCCCGGGACCTGCACCCTGCTGGGCGCAGCTGCACCCTGAAGACTTACGGGGCACAGGGCATCCCCCCCCCTCTCCGGTGGCCCTAGTTCCCCTTACACACACTGCCAGGCTGTTTCGAGGCTGCTGCCTGGCCAGGAGAGCCGTCCCCAGCTGTGCTCCCTTTTAAGGCAGGTTTTGTGCCAGCCGGGCACTGGTCCCCATGGACCACGCAGCGCCTGGCCCGGCTCCTGCGGCCAGAGCGTCCCCATGGCACTGCACGTCGACGGACCCAGCCAGACAGTGGGGACAGAGCTCAGCCCCCCTGCACTTATTCGAGCCCTTTGACGCAGTGGGGCGGACACGAGGCCGGCGGGAGGGCTCACAAAGCAGGCGCCGAGGAGCCGAGCGCTGATCCCGGCCAGCCCTGCCGGGACAGGGCTCGATGCTGCCCAGATCCCCATGCTGCTGATTTGGCACGGCCACCCTGTTGGGGTGGGCACGGGGTGCTGATGGCACTGCTGGCCAGGGAGGGAGCATGGCAATGCCATGGGGACCTGCAGGATGCGGTCTTTTACTCGTTTTATGGGGAGCAAGTTCGTAAACGCTCCTAATGCCGGTGTGTGAAACCCATCAGCGAGGCAATAAAAGGAGTCCCCGCCAGCCTGCAGCCCCCAGCCCACGCTGCAGCGAGCTGGCCGGGAGCACTCCAGCATTTGGGGTGAGCTGCTCACTGCTCCTTCTGCCAGGCAGATGCTGGGCAGCATCTTCAGCCCAGCCCGGTCCCTGCCCAAGCCCCGCGGCAAAGCAAGGCTCGCCCCACCAGGGGAACAGCCCAGCCAGCGTCAGCTGCGAACAGCCTCCCCCGCGAACCGCGGCTTTATCTTATCTGCAGACCTTGTTCCAGCTAATTTAGCCATCAGAGCATAGCACGCCCCAGCTGTCCGTGCCCTCTGATACAACGCTGCGGGCGGAGGCTCCGTCCCAGCGCATCAGGCGCCGGCGCTCCGGAGCGGCACGACGTTGGCCCTCGGACAAACCGGGGCCGCCCCGGTTGTTTGTGTGGGCTGACGTGTGCTGCCAGGCAGCGTTGTTACGGGCGAGTTTCCTGAGCGGGGATGACAGGAGAGCGCTGCCAGGCGTGCCGGGGCTGCAGGACCCAGCTGGGGTCCTGCAACAGTGGTGGCATCAGCCAGGTCCGCCACGCCGAGCCACCAAGCCCCCCTTGCCGCCTGCCTCTGTGTGCATCCCTGCAATTCACACGGACAGACAGCTTCGCTCCGGACAGCCGTGCCCCGTGTGGATCAACCACAACCCTTGGCCTCGCCTTCCCCCCTTTGCAGAAATGAGGATGCCTCTTCTAATTTCTTCCCCAGCCACAGATCCTCCCGAGCTGCCCCCGGTTCCCTCCCCGCGGAAAATGTGACAAAGAAAAACCCAGGAATGTCCAAAGCACATCGCCGCCGCGGGGCTCGCGGGGGGGTGGCGGGGAGGTGCTGGGCCGGGGCACAGCCGGCGTTTTCCAAGCGGTCAGACAACTGCAGCTTCTGCAAAATTCCCCTCTGCGGCCGTGTCTCAGCCTGCACTTGTGCAAGTCACCGGCCCACTGAGCCGAGACGATTAGTTGTAAACTATGTCCTACCGAGCCCAATACGTGACTGATTTGACTAGAAAATTACAGGGTGGCTTAAAAAGCCTGGCACAGGCTGGGAGAAGCTGCCAGATGTGGGAAAGGCGGGAGTGATGCCAGAGCCGGGGTGTGCCGGGGGGTGCATGCACTCTCCTGGCATTGCCCCCCAGGTCTGCACACAGTTGATCCCATTACTGCTGCACGTGGGAGCGGTCACTTGTCAGGTCATCACAAAACCCCATGAGCATGGGCGTGAATTATTATCACGCTGTTAATGTGACACTGTTCGTGCAGTGACAGACACGCTCTTGCAGGGCTCAGCTCCTTCAAGTGGCCCGGGGCAGGCGGCTCATCGAAGCAAGAGGCTCCAGGTCTGCGCAGGCGGCCTGGCCCCATGCCCGCGCGTGCTCGGAGGTGATGCTGGCCACACCACTGCTCGGGGTGGCCGTGGCGCACGGGGCTGGGGCACACCGGCCCCATCACATGCGTGTGCAGGAGGCCGCCTGGCTGCCCGCACAGGTCCGTGCTTGGGATGCGCCTGGGATTTCCAGACATGGGACAGGAGAGCCTCTCCAATCCCTCCAAGTCCCAGCTACATGGAAAATCTCCTCAAATTTCATCCAGGCAGTTTCCCACTGTCTCCCCGCATACAGTCTGGCCAAAAATCTCCGTTACCATCTGCTCTTTCCTGAGAGCTTTCCATTAGCGGCAGCCCCAGGAAAGCTCCTGGCTGAAGCCCTCCGTGGGAGGGTTTGGTGCATTTTCCTGGCACGGCCACGGCCGTTTCTGTCACAGCGATCGCGCCTGCCTACGGCTGGGCTGGCCGAGGATGCGGTGACCGATGCTTTGGGAGCCATCCCAGGGCTAGGGGTGCCGGGCACCCCGCGGGGTCTGCTCGCAGCGGGGCCGCCTCCCCGCCCTGCCATACCCTGCTGCGGGGATCCGGGCACCTGACACCACGCCTTTCACTCCTAGTTAAAAATTCACTCGCTCCCAACAGACAGGGTGAGGAGAAGGGGAATGGGGTGCAGGACCCCCGGGCACCCCGTTACTCACCCAGGTGCAGCCAGCGAGTCCTGGTGCAACGCCCACTCCCGCGGCACAGCCCTTACTGCGGGGGAACTCCCTGGCTTACTGCCCAAGCGGTGATGGCTCTCTGCAGCGGGGCTGCTGGCGTGATACCGGCGTGATCAGGGGGACCCGCTGCCACAAGACCATGCCCTCTGCAGCGGTGGCACAGGGAGGGAGGGAGACGGCATGCTGGCAGGAGGATTTACAGCCCTAATCCTTCTTCACGTGGCTTCGTGCCATTCCTCCTCCTGCAATCCTCTCCTACACCTGCCTGCTCTCCTACACCCTCTCCAGGATTTACACCCATTGCTTTAACCTTGCCCTGGGGCCAAGCAGAAGCCTGGCCAAGCCAGTGAGAGCCGCTCCATTGCCTTCAGGAGCATCAGAGCTGGTTCTTGGCCCCTGCGGAAGCAAGCTGTGCTCACTGGGCCCCTCTTAATGCTCCCTCTTAAATCACACCTCCAGCACTTCATCCCTTTTGGCTCCCATTTATTGAGTTCCCAGCAAATGCTCTAAATCTGTGCTGCTTTCCTGCCCAGCCACAGCCTCGCCGGCTCCACGTGGGTCAGCACTGCTCTGCGGTGCTGCGGGCATCTCCCTGTGCTTCGGGTTCCCCTTCAAACCGCGACCATGGCACCCCCTGCCCTGCCCTTCGTGTCACAGGGCTGCCCTTGTCATTCCTGCCCTCACCGAGTCCCTCGGGGATCACCTGGGAACAGCGTTTGTATGCTCCTTGTTCCCTTTCCCAGGTCACCAATAGGGACACCAGCACCCCATCACCCAGGCTGCCCCAAAAACGCATCCAGCACCAGTGCGTGGTGGCACCTGGTGGGATCCCTGCTCTGCGCCCAGCGAGGAGAAACCTGCCGCAGGGCACGGCTCCTTGTTGGGCTCTGCTGGCTCCCAGGAAAGCTAATGGCATGGGACAAGTTCATGGGGCTTGGGGGATTTCCAGGCAAAGCTGCGTCCACATCGGTCTCTGTTTTCCTCCGGACCCTGGAGAGCATGTCTGTAACCACCAGCCCTCTCCAACTTTCTTATCCCACCAGCAAGTCCTAGCTGAAAGAAATAATAAAATACTTAACATCCCCGAGGGGAAAGATGTTTTCCAAGCCCCTTTTGGCAGGAAGGGGGCATTTTCAGCTCACTTAGGTCTCCCAAAAATAAATACAAAAATGCAGCAAGGATCAGAGGCTAATGCTGCCCTCCCTGCTCAAGCAAAGTGCTGCACCAGCACCACCCCGAGCCCTCGGCACGCACATGGATAACCCCACGTGGGGCCCCAAAACCCCGCCAAGTCCTTCGGCTGCCTGCCCTCAGCACCCGCCCCGTGGGGACCTGTGGTACCCGGCGGCCACCTTCTGCCACGAGCGGTGCCCTCAGCCCGTCCCCAGGCTGCAGGGCTGCGTGGGGGCACAGGGACGAGATGGCCCAGCAGCCGGGCTGTCCCCTTCCCGGCACCCGCTTGCGTAGAGCTGAATTTTGTCTATTGCTATTTTTTCCCCGATGAAACTCTCACGAGGAAAAAAAAATGTAAGAAAGAAAAAAAAAGAGAAGGAAAAAAAAGCCAACCCCACCCAAACCAAAATAAAATCCTGCGCCTGGGAGCGGCTCACGTCATGCTGTGCCGTGCTGTGCCACACCGTGCCGTGCCGTGCCATGCCGTGCCCGGCCACCCCAGCCGCATCCCCACCCCACGCAGCCCGGCACCGTGCCTCCAGCCGCTCCTCAGGTCCCCGCTGTTTTGGGTGCGTGGGGTTGGCACCGGGAGACAACACTGCAGGGCTGGGTGCGCTGCTGCAGGGAACTGCCGCAGGCTAGCAAAGAGGTGGTTTATTAAGCTCGTTAATTAACGTGGGTAAATAAGGGTTGCAAGGGGAGCAGCACAGCTTGATTGCTGCCAGCTTGCCGGAGTGACAACGTTGCAGCGTGCCAGGGGCCTTGCCTGCAACTGTATGGCAGGTGATGGGGACCCCCCCCGTCATTTGGGAGGGCACCAGCCCCCCATTTTCCCCAGAAAACACAGCCTTTGGGGCACCTGCTGCCTGGCAGGTACAGTGACCTTGTCCCCAAGGGGGAGGCACAAGGGGACAGCATCTTCTGCATGGTGCCACCACCCTGTGGGGAGCTCCTGTGCTGAGCTGAAAGGTTGCACCCAAGGATGAATTTACAGCATGGAGCAGGAGGGAGCAGACTGAGGCTTTCCTGAGCTCAGCTCCTCCTAATCCTGCAGCGGAGGCTTTGAGGTCCCCCTTCAGAAAGCACGACCCCAGCCCACCAAGCCCCTGGGAGCCAGCAGCAAGGGGCTACCACCGGCTGCGGGAACCTGCCGAGGGTTTGGGACAGAGCAGCGGTTCCCACAGCCGGTGTTTGCCTTGGCAGCCCCAGCCTCCGTGCCTTGCTTTCCAGCCTCCAGGCTCCTACAGGGACCCAACGGATGCCTAAAGCCAGGCCTGGCTGCGGGGCCGGGGACGCGGCAGCTCCCAGGGGCGCGGGGCAGCCCTGCTATGCCAGCACCGTGCTCCTGCTCCCTTCCCAGCAGTGCCGGCACGCATCCTGCTGACCCCTCCATGCCACCACAGGTGCTGAGCTGGGCCAGGCTGGAGCTTTGCATGCCGGGGTGTCCCCTGTGCTCCGGCCCCACCGTGCCCCCCGGCATGGGCTGGGGCTGCGGCTGCCCCACGATGCACGAAGCGGGGCAGGAGGGAGCTGCTGGGAGGCTCCGCATCCTCCCCGCCCGCGCCCAGAGCTCAGCCACACACCGCGTCTCTCCAAACCTTTATTGTCAGCAAATAACAAACGTCCGGGAGCCCGGGGAGCACACGGCGCTGGCGCCGCGGGGCCCGGCCTCGTGGGCAGCGCAAGCAGCAGCGGGGCTGGGCGTGTGCGCGGGGACGGGGCGAGACCCGGGCGGCGCGGCGTTCTCCACATATAAATAAACAACCACGACGAGAAACCTGGGGCTCGGGGAGGCAGGCAGGGGCCCAGCCGAGCCGCGAGCCCAATGTGCTCTGACCCCCCAGGCGCGGGGAGCAGCTGGGCCCCGCAGCAGAGCGGGGCGGGCGCCCACCCGGGTGCACGGATGGGGACGCGGGGAGGTGCCAGCCCCTCCAGCCCCACCGGGAGGGCTGGAGCTGGGTGTGGGGCCTGGGAAGGACCAGAGCACCCTGGGGAACCCGCGTGTCACCGCTGCAGGATGCCACACAGGGGACAGTGGGGAGCACCCCCCACCACCACCCGTCCCCAGGGCCGGGTCTCGCTCTCAGCCCCCCGGGTGCCACGCGCCATCCCTGGCACACGGCCCTGTCCCCGCAGCCACGAAGCTGCCTCCTGCACGGGGGGGGCAGAGGGAGGGNTGAGATATAACCGGAGGGCAGGGCCGTCCTGCCCGCAGTAGAGACAGCGGAGAGAGCACAGCTCCGTGGCGAAGGGCTGCTCCGGCTACTTCTACGAGCAGGAGGTTAGTGCGGGGGCACAGAGCGGGCGGGCGGGGGGGC
>VXAA01004384.1:388409-479034 GCA_013399115.1 Anseranas semipalmata
CCGGCCCCGCAGCGCCCAGCGGGAGCCGGCCGAGGCCAGCGGCAGGGCAGCGGTGCGGGGGCGCGGGCAGCAGCCCCCCGGCCCGGGAAGCGCCGTGCCGGTGCAGGGGATTCTTAGGCGCGATTTTTCCGGATGGGCTAAGCGAGGAACCCAGATTAAGCAGCCGGGGTGGCAAGGCCCGATACGGGAGACCTTGGCGGGGGGACGAGGGCGAGAGCAGAGATAACGCTGGTGGCAGGCGGGCGAGCCGCAGAGGACGGCACATCTTCCCACCCGGGCTCCCTTGCTGGCACGGCACGGCACGGCACGGCACGGCACAGCAGCAATGCCCATTGCCCCACACGGTCCTGGGGCCTTTCCCCCGGCCGTGGTTCCATGCGCCATTTTGCTCCGTTGCCATGGAAACAGCCATGTCAAAAATCCCTCGGGCCGCTGCCGGCACAGGAGGGATGCGCAGGGAGCATCGCGGCACTGCCGGCTCTGCCTGCTCCCACGCGTGTCCCGCGGTGGGTGCGGAGCCCCGCTGCCATCGGGAGCCCCTCTGTGCCAGGCTGGACGGATCCTGTGCCCCAGTGGCCGCCATGGTACAGCGGGCACACGCGAGGGGGAATTCAGGGGAGCCCCAGGAAGGGGCCCCGCAGGCTCGCACGTCCCCAGCCCAGCATCGGTAAACAGGAAATCTGCTCCTCGTGAAACCCGGGCCATTGCATTATTCATCAGCCCGCAGCCTGGCTCTCCTCCTCAGCCATTGTCACATAATTCCTCCTTTCTCTGGCAGCAGCTGGCGCGCAGCCGCCCAGCCCCAGGCACGGGGACGGCACCGGGGAACGAACCCCGGCGCCGGGCTGCGCCCAGGGACGATGGCAGCGGGCGCCTGCTGCGGCCACGCGTCCCGCCGGGGGGTCAGGACCAGAGGCCAGGCGGCCCCGTCACTCCGGGCCCAGCTGCTGTCACAACAATGCGCGGCTTTGTCACCGGCGGGGTCCCCCACTGGGGCAGGCGGCAGCGGTGGCCGCGTTGCGCATCCCCACGATGGAGCCAGCGCTTCCAAGCCACCGGTGGCCACCACGGCCGGGCGGGGGGCTGTGGATTTCTGGTCCCTCTGCAGCACGAGCTGCTCTCCGTAGCACGGAGCCCCTCTGCCCCGCGTTCGCCTCTGTCCCCACGCCAGTCCCGGAGGGGCTGGAAGGCCCCCTGCTTCCCCAGAGGCCCATCAGCATGAGTTCTCCTGAGCCCCCGCGCAAAACAGGGCTGCAAGGGGCAGCGCTAGGAGGGCAGGGCACAGCCTTCGCTCATCTGCCATCCAGATCCCCCCGTAGCAGCTGGAAATCTCAGCTGGTGTCCCAGCCCTGGTGGCCACAGAGGCAGGAGCATGAGGAGGAGGAGGGGGAGGAAGGCTGCACCCACCCAACAGCACACATGGAACAGGCACAGGCGAAACCCCGGGCTTAGCCAGCATCCAAGGGCTCTCGCCCACCGAGGGCTTTTCACACACACAGGCTGGGGGGAATTAAGGCAAATCACCTAAAGGTGCGAATCCCTGCCTGCAAATGCGCTAAATCCCAAGCGGATATGCTCCTTGAGGAGCAAAGTGGCTTTAGCTTGTCCTGTCTTAATCTGCCCCAGCTTAGGTCCTGTGGGTTCCCGCACTGAGAGCAGGGCTGTCCTGAGGCCCTGGGGACAGTGGGACAGGTGACCGGGCTGGCACCTTCACCAAGTGCCGCCTTTTACATCAGCAATTCGGGGGCTCCATCCCTCCTGGCTCCGGCAGCGCCAGGTTTCCCTGGCAACGGGTGCTAAAGCTGCCTTTCCACAGCCACGAGCCCAGGGGAGGGTTCTGGCGCGGGAGCGGAGGCGCGGGCGACGCACCTCGCACTGTGCCGGGGTGTCCCGCCGAGGGGACCGTCCCCCCCGGGACGGCGGTGGGTGACCCATTTTCCTCCAATCGCACCCAGCCCAGCCCTGGGATTTCCTAAGCCGCCGCCGCCAGCTGGCTCCCCAGGCTGAGCAGGCAGCGCAGCGCAGGGCACGGCTACGTGCTCGTCGTTCATCTGGCCGCGCTTGTAATTACCCACGCTGGGGACGCGGAGGCACGGGAGCTGAGGCTGTGCCCCCTGTTGCTCTCTGCTCTGCAGGGGGGTCAGCAGCAGGAGCCCCACTGATGGCAGAGCCCAGCCCCGCTCCCCCAGCCCATGCGGTGTGCCTCAGTTTCCCCCCAGCAGGTGCCTTGCCAAGCAGAGGTGCTGCCGGGGATGGGGAGCAGCGATGCGCACCCAGCACTGGCTGGAGCAAGGTGAGACCCCAGCACCCGGCTTCCAGCTGGCGCTGGGAATGAAGCAAGCCCGGACCCTAAAGCTCAGCCGAATGTCAGCACCAGCACACGTGGCCAGCCCCTGGCCTCAGGGGACCGCGAGATGGCCGGCCTGGGTCCTGCTGACCCCCGGCACCATCTGGGCCGGACCTGGCTGCGAGGCAGGGATCGCCTCCGCAGGAAGCCGACAAAAGGCGTAGAGCCGGCCAGGACCTCATCCTAGGGCAGGTCAACCAGAGGGCTTTGCAAGGATATTAAGGGAAAGCAAGAAATAAATAAGGGATAACTTCCCCCCAGCCGCCTCGCCTCTGGCTCACCCCTCTCCCCCAAGCTCTGACTCCCCTCCGCTCTTTCTTCCTCCTTCAGACGCTAACTCCACGAAAACGCAGGCGCTGCGAGGGAGCCGCACGGATGGGGAAGCCAGGGCTGGAAAGCCTTCCCCTCCGCGCCTTTCTCGTTCCATTTGTCTCATTTTCTGGCATCTAGGATCAGTTGGCTGCGTTACAGCACAAGAAGAGACTGGAGGGAAAAATATTTAGTAGAAAAATAAAAAATAAAAAGGTTAAGGGGAAAAAAAAAAAGCTGTTGCTTGCTGGGTTCGCCCAGAGGACAGTCATCCATGCGTGCCCCCCCCCTTGTCCCCTGCGTCAGGGTCCCCCGCAGTGACACACAGGATTTGTCCCTCCTAAAGCGCCCGCATCCCTGGAGAAGCCCCGCAGCAGAAACCAGGGCCCCTGGTTGGGGTCAGAGGCTGCAGCTGGGTGCGAGGCTGGCAGGCTCTGGGTCTCATCAGGCAGCACATGCCACCGGCTGGGGCTCGGCACGTCACCGCCTCGCCCCGGCGCCCGCTATCCGGAGCCCCAGCCCTCCACTTGTCGCTTCTCTCCTTTAAAAGGCATCCCAGTCCCTGCCGGTATCGCAGGGCAGATAGCACCGTCACGGAGCCTGGGATAACCAGGGCTATGGCCAACCCGCTTGTCCTTGTGAGTGACAACGGATGTCCCCATGGCCCCCAAGGGGCTGCTGTCCCCGTGTCCCCTTCCCATGGGACCCCCTCCCACCTCCCCAAGCAGCTCGAGGACTGCCATTAAGACCAATGCCGAGGATTTTTCTCTGGAGAAGATGCGCTCCAGGCCACCGCCAGTAGCTCCCAGTGCAGCGCAGTGCTGCGTGGTGACAATTAAATGACAGTATGGGTGCTTCTGATAATTGCAGCAAGCTGTTTTCCTCGACATAAACAGCTCCTTGGCTCCAAGCTGCCAGCACTTACTGGGTCCAAGCACCCATTTGACTTCAAGGCATGCCCTGCTTAAGGGGAAGACAAACAATCAGCCCATTGAAAAACCACTCAAATCCATGGAGAAGTTCCCGAATTGCAACTCCCGAGGTGCCTGCACGACCAAGCACCGGTGTGAGCGCAGCAGCAGGCTGGATGCTGAGGATGCTGACACTTAGCACAGAGCATGCACACCTCCCGCCAGCAGGCGGAACGTCTCGGTGAGGCGGGATGCGCACCTGGAAAGGGGTCCTGTAGCCAAAAATAAGGCAGCAAACTATGCGGGGAGAGCATGCAGAGCATGGTCAGGCATGGCCCCGCCGGCCCTTCACCAGCCCTGGCTCTCACCCTGCTCTTCCAGGGCAAGGACAGGGCGTCCCAGGCATGGACGGGGTGTCCCGGGCACTGCGGCTGTGCCCGCAGGCGGTTTTGGTGGCAAAGTTCAGCCCCTGGCTGCGCGAGGCACGGGGCTGTTTGTCATTGAGGGACCCGGCTAAGTCCTGCAGCGAGGAGCTGCGAAGGTGCTCTCCCCTGCAGAGCTCCAGCAGGAGGCTGCCTGCAGAAAGAGGCTGGATCCACATCGCCAGCGTTCGCTCCAGGACCACGGTGAAAGAAATCACAAAGCCCAGGGCAGGGTTGAGCGTGCTTCAGCCCTGACCTCGCCTTTTACCCAGGCCGAGGAGGAGATGGGGACAAGCCCCTGGCCCCAGCAGGGACAATGTTCAGGTCCAGGCACCGCAGACCTGTGCTCGAAGCCCTGCAGACTCTGCCCGTCGCTGGAGCAGCCAGACCAGCCTGGGTGAGCAGCACGTTTCAGTAGGGGCAGGCTCTGGAATGAGCTGAAAAAACAGACATTTCTGGGCAACGCAAGCCTGGCTCCACAGCCCCCAGACACAGGCACTTAAAAATGCTAAATATTTGTTCGGAGGAGCGCTCGCCAGCTGCCTCTGCTCCTGCCGTCCCTGCTCGGGACTGGCGAGGCGCGGGGCACGCCGTGGGGACAGGCGCACACTGCGTTATGTGGCGTCCCGTCCCCGAGCCCTGCAGCTGCCACGCTGGAGCCGGAGCCGCGGGGTCAGTGGGGTGGGAGACGGCACCTGCCAGGGTGGGAGCACGGAGCAGAGGCGGAGAGGCCAGCCCGGGCCAGGCTCTCCGCTCCTGAGGAATTTGCGAAGCGAGCCAGGAGCAGGGCAAGGCTGGCTGACCTGTCGGGGAACGGGGGCGAGTGGGGCACGGCCTTCCCGCGCTCCTCGGACAAGGCTTCCCACGGCAAAATTGGCTCGGGGCGCACCAGCCCCCTGCCGTTCAGCCCTGCGTTGTTTGCTCTTTCCTCCCCGCTCCATTTCTTTTTTCTCCACCTGCGACAATCATTTTATTTCAACGTCTCGCTCTACAGACCGCAGGACAGCACCACAGCCCACCTGAATTCACCGCCTGCCTTTTGTCGCAGCAGCTTCCATCTCCCTCCCCAGAGCCTGCACGGATGCAACGTGATCATCAGATCATCTCGCCAGGTTTCAAACGCAACAGGGCAAAACCCGAACACCCCAGAGGCGGCGATCACAGCTGATCCCATCACTATTGTCTCTCGTAGGCTCTCATTGAAAAAGTATTCACTAAAAAGCACATTTACAGGAAAAAAAAAAAACAAAAAAACAAACAAATGGAGCAGTAACAAGGCATCTAGAGAAGGCTGTCATGCCACAGCTTGCCCGTTCGCAGCGTTCTCTCGTTTCCAACCTAACACCGCTGCCAATGCTTGTTTTAACTTCAATGTGGTTTTAAGCCCGTGGCCTCTGATGGATCAGAACAGAGCACACGTAGGGTCCAGCTTCTGTAACTGCGCCAAACCCCCTCCTCCTTCCTTCTCCATCCCGAACAAAGCTGACCAGAAGGTTTCATTCCCAGCCTTCCCGCAACCCTCGCGGGGCAGCACCTCCGCAGCCGCTGCTCCGCGCACCAGCGGCGCTGGGGCAGCTGACCCACTTCCACCCCTGCTCGGCTCGGATGCAGCGGTGGAAGGCAGCTCCATCCTCACGCAAACCCAGCGTCTGAGGGCGGCTCGCAGGCTTCCCAAGGTCTGGCTTGTGTAACACTCGCACCAAGGATCCAGAGCCTGCAGCAGAGCTGGCACGGGCTCCAAATTTCCATTTCAAAGGAAATTTCAGCATGTATTTTGCTTTACAACTCTACAGTAGTGTCCCAGTTACAGTCCACCTCCCACATCAGGAATGCGAGTTTCAGAGTCATTAGTTTGGGTCATACTTTTTCTTTCCACGCTATTTCAACATTGCTGTTACAGACGGCGTGCTGCCCTCGTGTTACAGCGTCAAAAGCACCGATCGCTGGGAGCTGCTACTGACAAGCTAGTACAATACAAAAATCCAAACTAAACCGAAAAAGCAAGGTGCTTTTTCTCCTGGCTCTGCATCATGGAGTGAATGTACCCAAAGTCTTTCTCCCATCTGGCCAGGGCTCCTCTCCTTGAGAATGTGTTGTCCCCTTCAATCTCAAGGGCTGTTTAGGAGGTGGAAGGGACACTCAAAATGAATCGCTGCCCCAGCTGCATGTACCCATTTGCAAGGCTCTACAGCAGGGGAAAAAAGAAAAAGAAAAAATCAAACACCCCCTAGAACAGCAGCACACCAGCATATGAATGAGAACACGATCTTTAATATAGGAGAGGTTGATCTGGGAGAGGCTGAGTGACAGCAGATGGCTTGAGAGGCTCATGCTTGGATAGCTCAGTGGTGGGACCTACCACTTACTTGGCATTTCTTGAGGCCTGGTAATTTTCTCTGCTTGCAAACGGTATCTTTCAAACCCTCTTCCCAAGCTGGCACAAAGGTAACTAAGGCAGTGAAACACAGGGAGTGAAGTCTGCTACAACATAATGAAAAATGGCATCCATATTAGAGGACACGCAAGGGATCCTTCAGTCATGGCAGCGCAGGATATTCTCTCTACTTGCCTGGACTCATTTCCAAAGCAACCTCTGGAGTTACTCCAAGAAAGCTTTTAAGTGGTTTGAAGCTGCAGAGCTGGCACCCCCAAGTGGTTATCCGAAGCCACTTCACGTGGCTGAACGGCTCGTCTCATGTCTAATCAATAGCTCGCCCATTGCTAACCCACACGCAGCTCCCCCAGCACCCGCTACCCGAGTGGACGTGGCAGAGTATGGCCAAGACATCAGCCCCAAACCCCACTGCAGATGGGCTGGGGCCGATTCAGACCCAGGCTTTTCAAAGTCATCTCTTTCAGATTCCATTTTGCAACAGGAAGAAACTCCTATGAGACCTCTCCCTCGCAGAGAAAAAGCCAAGTGTTACAAAACCTTCCTGTTGTCAGCAATATTTCTGACGTACACAGTTAATCCCACAGACTGATGAAAGCAAAGTAAAACTGCCAATGGGCTTTGGCACAGTCCTGCACCGTGCTTGCGGGCAGCCTGGAGGCTGCTTGTCTAGTAAGCTTGGTGCCCTTCACACGTAGCATACCCTTCGGGAACGGCTGCCCCCTCCTGCTTTTAAGTCACGGATAGGAGAACGTGACCCGCAGTGTAGGACAGACTTCTGCTAAGTTGCTCACCTCCACCTTTACAGAGTAAATCTGACCTCTCCCGAGCAGCAAGCGAGGACAAACGTTGAACCCAGTAAGGAGCGAATGTAGAAACGAAGCATTAAATGTCGGCGTGTTCTGTTGCTAACCCCCAGGGATTTCACTCTGCCACATGTCAGAGTCACGCCGCAGATCAACAAGATGCATGAGCCACCCCAGACAAAAGGCTCATTCAGAGCTTCGGCGTTGCATCTGCTGCAGTGTTTGAAAGGAGGGAGGAAGTCGGATTCTGAAGGGTCAGAAATATTTCAGCTGCATGTTAGGGGAACCAAACTATGAATGGCTCTTGCCCTGTACAACGTAACTGCATGGGCAGCACAGGGAAGCACCGCGGCTATGCAAACACTTCAAAGCAAAACACAGCTCTCGGATGCAAAGAAAGGAGCGCAGACACTGCGCGCCAGCCAGATGGCACCCTGAGCAAGGGTCTTGACAACTGTTTCAGAAGAGACAAAAAGATGTTTCACAAAAGCTCACTTTCCAGGTTTATTAAGTAAAGTTAACTGAATTGTTTTCATTTTGTGGGGATTCCTTTCTGTCTAACCCGGTGGGTCAGCAGAGTTGCACAGAATCACGGTTGGACTGTGATAACCCAAATACAACTTTGGCTCATCTCACTGCTGACACATATGGAATGACTTGGGGGTTATTACATGCTGTGTCTGCTTGAGGCAGGTACATGTACAGATCAGCACAAGTTGCAAATGATAGTTTACATCCTTTCAAAACAGAGCAGGGCATTCAGCAAATGCACTGCAATGAGAAGACATATGAAAAAGAAATTATACAGACTTGCAAATACATAAGAAGTTCAGGAGATGCAAGAAACCTCAAACACAAGAAATGTCAAGGGGGGAAAAAAACACTTAACTTCAGACACAATGTGTTCAAATTAAAACCCAGCTGTAATTTAAATTCCCTTCAAAATGGGAAACATACAGTAACGCAATTTAAGAGAAACCAGGTTTTGTCCTGGGAGAGATGTGTCCAAAAACACTGATGCACAAACAGGTTCAGAATTCTAAGCAAAATGTCCCTGGGCATTGGTGTACTTGACTCTTGGAGCCAGAGCAAAAGCAATTCATTACACTTGCTGGACTGCTGGGCCTACTGCTGGGTCTTGGTGGTATAACAGCACGTAGGATTCCAGATGTCAGAGAGAAGGCAGCACGCAAACTGCTGGTTACAGAGAGAACTGCTGCAAGCCAGATCTCCCAGGGATTGACTAGAGTAAGGACATCTAATTCTGGTAGCCTGGCCTCCATTGCACACAACGTTAGTGTAATGTTCTGCAAGGGTCTTCAGTTCTTAGCTCACTCCTTTCTCAGCCTGAGTTGTTTCTGTCTTGTGCATGAGCACAACTGGCCGTGCAAAATTATCCAAAAAACATAAGGGACAGGACCAAAGAAAACTGGCTGAACCTGGGGCTGGCTTTCAGCTCCTATTTCCAAATATCGGTTAAAGGTTGGAAATCTACAAAAGAAATAATATAAATGAAATAAAAAATGGCACCGTCCACAAAATAAAAAAAAAAATCTTACAACACAGCCTCGTAAAAACGGCTTTGCAACGAGAGCTCAGTCACAAAATGAAGGGTTCTAGCTCTTCGTACATCAGAAGAGGAAACAAAGCTAAAAAGTACTAGTCCACATTCTCTTAATAAGTTAAACTTACTTTCCCTCCCCCTGTCTACAAAAGGGGTAGAAGCAAAGGGGAAAATAGGCTACCAAAAATAAAAATAAAAAGAAAGGAGAGAGAAGGAGAGAGCACGCGAGAGAGAGAGAGAGAGAGAGAGAGAGAGCAGTCTGTGGTCAGAGGCTCAGAGCAGGGCTGAGTTCCTTTTAAGGGTTTAAAAGATGCAAAACAGTTCCTCAGAAGTTCCCTCTCTTCAACAGTTAGTTCAATGCTGTAGCCATAGAAACTCAAGTATACATTGGAGGAGAGATTCTTTCAGGCAGATCCACCGTCATCCAGAGAGCTGCTCAGCGTGTGTTAATCCTCAATGATTATGGGTTCATCATTCATGGGCTGGCGTAGCTGCACTGCCTGGATTGGCCGGAGGATAATAGGCTTGTAAGGGCGTCTGGCGGCTCGCTTGGCTTCGGAGGAGGAAAGCAGCTTGCGGATTTTCCTGCAGACAGTAAGGAAGAAAGGAACCTATTACAGAGACCGAAGGCTTAGGCATTGTAGGCTTCTCTATTTCTCCAAGTGAAACCAGGCCTGCACATGCAGAGGCTGCTCCCTAATGGGATGGACTGATGCTGTTTCTTTTGGCAATGTCTTCCCCAGGGAACTTTTGTTTTGCCATTTATAAACCCACCAATGAAGAGGCAACTGCTGTCGCTGTTCCAGAATCCTCTCCCTGGAGAGGAGCAGAAGACATCCTGGTCCAGTTTCATAGGACCAGGGTCTACTGCTGTAAATACAACATATGAAATAGTTAAGACAGCCAGCTTCCAGACCACTAATTTCTTTTGATGCAAACACATCCACACAACATGCTGCGGACAGCTTTGTGGGAATTTACAAAGCCAAGTTACAAACAAATCTCTCCTGGCAACTTTGGTCGCTTCCCCGCCTGTTAATCCATCTCTGACATTCCCCATTCCCAAGCAGGTGCACACAGCTGCCTCTTCAACAGAAACACGTCCCAGCACAAGGCAGCAGCATTTCGTCTCCCACAGAGCTTTGCCTCCAGGCTGAGCCCCCACAGGGGAGCTCCAGGACGGCACTAACAAGTGAACCAACGCTGGAGAATTATTTTCTCCCCGCTCTAGGAATACTAACAGGGTGTCTCCCCTTCTTACTTCTCTGCATGTGCCCAACCTAGAAACAGGCAATATTCAAGTCTTGCATTTGTTAAGAGTTTCCCTATACGTTACACAGCTAGCAATAAGTCTGATCAGATGCATGAAGCAGACTTCCATCAGGAGAGAAAGTAAAAAACAGAGAGGAACACGATGAAGGCTTAAAATTAGAAAAACAAGGTGGAAAGAAACAATACAGAATGATTACTCACTTCCTTCCGACAATGCCAGGCTTAGAGCTAGAGAAGGTGCCAAAACACAAACAAACAAAACAAAAAACCAGCAACAGCAAAAAATGTACTGTATAATTCAAATGAGAAATTCATTTACAGAGGATGTTGCAGTGGTCAAAGGCATTAGAGATTAGAAAGGAAGGTGGTAAGTATTCACAGGAGTAGTCCACCAGCACCCATTGTACACAGCCTTCAGTTCAGGAACCGGGACAACAAGGAGGGTTTGATAAGGATGCCTGTCCTTACAGACTCCTTCCTTAAGGGTTTAACTTACCGTGAAAGATCTGATACTGCACCCAGAGGAAGGGCAGCCGCATGGCCTTACCATCCACAACTGGACCATCTGTCCCCCAGAGGTAACCGCTACATTTTTTGATTACTCAACATTGTTGGGGCCAAGTATCTCATTTCAAAAGACACATTCTCAGAAGAAACTGGTCAAATAATTCCCTGTCCCCCCAGTCGATCCTTCTTGTCACCAACACTGACAAATCAACAACTCTGGCTGCAAATTTTACATCAGCTGCAGTCAGATTTGGTTCTCTCTTCATGTGCTTTTTTGCCCACTGAACTGAACAAACCTGCTACACACACACGAATAGATGAGTCTTTTGTTTGCTCAGTGTCCCCGTTTCTCCAGCTTCTTCTAAAGGTGAAAGGGCATGGGGTGGGAAGAGGAGAGAACAGGGTGGAAAAGTGTGTGGGAGCGGGGGGAACCTCGATGTGATGATTTTTCCAGGACCCACTTAGCTGAAGTTGAGGTGCTGTTAGCCAGCGGAGCTTCTTACAGTGTCTGTGTGTGCTCTGTTAGACATACTGCCATCAGAAATACGTCTCAGCAGTTCTAGATTCTGATCAGGTCACACTCTGCCTCCACTTGCATAAATTATAAATGCTGAGCTCCTTACTGTGAGGCTTGAATTCAAAAACTTATTCCTTTCAATCTACCAACTTTTCAAATTGCTCCCTCAAAGCTCTCCGGTTTTCTAGCACCATTCTCAACAGTACCATACAAAGGGGACAGAGGGGGGTAAAACTTTAGGAAAACCTACTTTCTGTGACTGAAAACACAGCCTGACCCTCAGCTGGAGGATGATATGCAGATATTGCTGTTAGATTGATTGCTATGGAGCCAACACAAAGCTCAAATTGTTTCAGAGCTCACAAACAAGTCTTACATTCTTGACACTGGAATGCAGCAGATGGTTCAGGGAAAAGTTAGAGGTGAAATGCCCAACAGAAAACCCGTGCCGCTTACAATGCTACATCGCTCAAGCTTCCCTGCTTTTCAGCAGGCTGCCAAACATCTCTTTTCAGCACTCTGATCAGTCAGCTAAGCAGCAAAGCTGTTGGACAAAGAAGCTTGTTTTTTTGTTTTTTGTTTTTTTTTTTTAATGGAAGAGACAACGTCTCACTGAGCTGATGTCTATCACTGTGCTATGATTTCTGTGTTTTGAGATGTGCTGGTCGCTGTGAGACTGATCCTTCCTGCCATGGTCTGTGGTTCTGTACAAGCAGACAGTTCTGTGCCCCTACAGTAAGTAGCTCTCATGACCAATATTGATGAATATTCTCTCTGTTCTGCATAGATCAAAGAGCAGGACCTTGTAGTAGTACTGAGACATTGCTACTGCAAATCTACAGTATTTCTTGTGGTTTGGACAATGAAGCTGTCAAGAAGTGTTTTACAGATGTAGGATTATGAAATAATCCTTGAGCATCTGAAGATTGAATCAGAGACTGAAAACCCTGCATTTGCAATGGCATGTGAATTTGTCAGAGCTGAAGATCTGTAACAGGATCCCAGCACCTCTCCACCACGGCAAGATGACAACAGGAATAAAGCAAGTCCCTTAAAAATTATTTCTCTCACTTTGCTCTCAGTTATATAAGAGATCCCACTGCTTACTTTCATAGCACCTCGCAGGAACAGAGAAGGAAAAAGGGGGTAAGACAGGCTAAAGATACGAACTGGGGTGAAATGAACAGATGCACAGTAACTTGAACATCACCATCAGCCTGTGTACAAAGCCCACCTTTGGCAACAGGCCCACAGAACAGTCACTTGGCACTTGAAATGCTCTGCAGGCTAAGGAGAAGGTTGAGGACGTCAGGACTGACTACCCACGCACTTCATGCTTAACAAATGAACACTCAATAGCAGCATCGTATTTAGTTGTACCACAGAGAATGAGTACTCAAAGCTCACACTCTCCTTGGTTGCTTGCAAGGACTCAGACATCCAGCAATTCCCATGCCTGTCTCTGCTAGGTACTGGACAGAAAGACAAGTGCTCCTCTGCCTGCTGGGGCACACGAAGAGATGTTCCGGGAGCAATACAACAGACTTCAGCATGCACAAAGGCATCCAGAGCGCACACAGCCTCGAAAAATTATTGTGGCCAAAAGAATCTGTACCAGGGGAGAGATATACTGCAAGAGTGGATAATGCTATGCATAATTCAGCAGTTTTCAGTGGATGCAAACATATAAAAGCTTTAATAGCAAAGCAGAGTCCTGTATATAGGATCCTCAGCATTACCCATGTGCCAGAAGGCCCTATTCTGTTTCTGAGACACTGCAGTAGGACCTCCAAACGCATTCATGGATCTAAACCAGGTGGATGTCCCACCTCATTCTTCCTCCCAAGTCATTGCTCATATCTTAAAGGAATTGCTCAGGAAGAAGAATCTGCTTTCTCTGGAATGCAAGTGTATGATTAGGCATATCAGACACGATAAGACATATCATAGCCTTTATCCACTTAAACACCAGAAGCAGTGTCTGTATCCAGTTTGCAGCAGCAGATCCGCTGAAGAGATCCCCACATGGAACAGAACCCAAAAGACCTCCCTTAAAAATCCTCTGAAAAGTCCAAGCTTCTTACCTGGTTTCTTCAGTGGCCATGTAGAAAACATCATCTGGTGCATCAATCCAGTTCATCCTCCTCCTTTTCACTGGAGGCATGGATCCACCACGAATTAATCGGACTTTTGTTGGGTATGATTTCCCATTGAGCAGCAAGTTTCGGCTTGGTCCCTGACGTGATACATAAAAAAGTACAATTATGGACTGCAACAAACCTGAAATAGTATGTGATAAGCACTCAAAGGAAAAGAGAATTAAAGTTTTCATTTTAGTTGTTGAGAGCTTCTGGTAAACATGTACCCTCTTGCCCATGACCGAATACAGAATTCACAGAAAAGCAATTGTCCACAAGCAGTAGAAGTCAGGCACCTTCAATATACAATAGGGCAGCAATACTCCAGCGACAGGACAAATAATAAATGGAGGGCATCACCAACAATCTGTTGTTTGTGTCTGAAAGATGACATCAAGTTTGAAAGATTGAGCATGAGACTTAGATTTCAGCTACTACCGTAAACCTAGAGCAACTCTATTGATTTCAGGGAAAGAAATCTAGATACACAGCATATGAAATATAAAAATTAGAATTTACAGTTATTCTGGGGTATAAAACTTACCCACATCCTTTTTGCTCTCACAAGGTTAATATTATATACTATCATCATCAAATAAGTTGTTGAAAACAAATCTAGATCTACAAAGCTTAACACCTTTCATCATAAAACCCTTTTAGCATTTAGCAACACAGATTTCCCAAATATAACATATTTGCTTTGTGAATCAACACAGCTATCATTTTCCAGACCCACAATAGCCCCCTTCCACTCAACTGGAAAAATATGAGCTGTTATTAAGAGAGGTGCAGATGCAAGGGAGCAAAGGTTTAAGCTTCGCAAATGCAGCTGTCCTTGATCATTTGAAGTCCAGTTCTGCTGCCCCTCTTCCTGCTGATTAGCGCATTGAGAAATCCCACTGAAATCAGTAACACTGGACAGTCAGGAAAGATACAAAATAAGGGCCCAGAAAAATTGATATGCATAAATTAAAGCTGGTCAGAAAATGCCACAGTAGAAATGTAATGCTGGTATGTCACAGGCCAGACCTTCTCCCCAGATGCACCGAGGCTTCCCATTCTGTCCATGAAATGGGAAACTGAGCATGCGCAGGAGGGATATCTGGCTGGGGAGATCTGCCTTGAAAGGAAAGGTGAGGACATGAGGAACTCAAGCCCTTAAATGTCAGGTTATGGCAAAAGCCCAGCCAAATTATTGTATTTTGACTTAGGAAGGGAAGACTTCAGTTTGTCCACCAAGAAGAAAAAAACAAAAACAGCACAACCCTGCATCTGTGACATTTTATCTGAGGAGAAAAAAAAAGACTTTTTTTTTGACCAGCCTTAATCAACTATGCTAGACAGATCTGCTTCTCGTAGAAAATTAGGGCTTTAGAGCTAAACAAACAAAATTCCACCTTTTAAAATCCTAAGCTCTTTAAAGCTGTTGTAATACAAGTGCAATAACAATTTCATTTCTTAGTTGCCCAACTTCATGTTATACACGACAATTTTGGCACCACAGCAAACCACTGAAATACTTCAAGAATTGCTTTTATATGTGAGGTTTATTAAGGAAAAGGCTTCAAATGAAAGGCGTTTGTCTCTCCCCCTCCAGATTTCTCCAAGAAAATCCTTTCATTGGTGTTGCGAAGGATATTTTCTCCCCACGTGCTATACATGCAGGAGAACAACTCCAGCGGCAGTTCTTGGAAATACCTAGGAGGGGTACCCAGGTGCTTTGAGGTCGCCTTTCCGCTACCCGCACAGAGCAATGGTTCAAATGGTACATCCTGAAACGTGGCCCTTCGGTTTTCAGTTCCAACCAGAAATCAAGGCAGTTCAGGGTTTTCACCCTTGCAGCTAGGAAGCCTTGGGTCACAGATTTCTCCCCCTGCACTGAGCTGGTTTATACAGCAGACACAAACAAGTAGCCAGTCTCCTCAGTGACAAGAAGTGAAGCTGAATGCAACGAGGAATACGATTTACTACTTCGTATCAGATGCTCAAGTACCAAACCAAATGGATGCTTCATTATTACAAGCAGACTAGCATGCTCAAGTTATAGCCTCCTAATACTGCCCACCATCCGAGAATATTATTAGATTTAATAATATTTGTGATCACTTTTCAGTGACCATAGTTCAGACCTGCCGCTGATTTACCCACATCAGAGGGACTCTGCTGACACTAATGCATTGTGGCAGTTCACCTACTGAGGCAAAGTCAACTTTATCAACACCAGAAGCAGATCTTTTCTGGAAAAAAAAAAAAAAAAGAAAAAAGAAAAAAGAAAAAGAAAAAATAATGCTTCTCCCATGAGCAAAGAGATGTAACACTGGGGTCTCACATAAGCCACCAGTGAGGGGGTAAAGTGATGCACAGGCTCTGTGCTGGCCCCTTCACACCGAGGTGAATTTCATGAGAAAGCATTTGGCCAGAGATGCATCAGACTGGCTATTTGCTTCTGTCCTTTGATAAAACTCAGCGTAATGGATGAAAGGCTAGGAATCATTTTTACTCAAAAGAATAAAAGAAGGTAAAAGAACAAGCATTCTCAGAAGACAACTCACACACCAACTTCCTAAAGGAAAAAAAAACAAAACAAACTTTTCCAAATAAACCCTTCCATCGTTCAAGCCTTCCTCCTTCAGTGAAACACATTCCACCTAGAAACACATCCCAGAACTTTGCTATAAACAGCCACTCAGTTTCCCTATGAGCAGAAACAAAATATATCAATGATTGTTTTGAATGGAACATCTATCGATTTGAGGTTTCAATTTTGTTTAACCACTTGGACCTTTCACACACCCCAAAACATTATTTTATTTTATTTTAATTTTTTATTTTTAACTTTTTAATGAATCGGGAAGTATGACCAGCTGCAAACAGCAAAGACGGAAGTGAAGCACTACGGTTTAATGGGGTGTTCTATCTACAGAGGGTTAATAATTCTTCTTTTTCTTTTCCCTGTTTTGGTTAAATGAACATTCTCTTACCATTTGTCTGGTTTGTCCGTGGTTAGGCAGACCTAACAAACAGGAAAGAGAATAGAGCTGGTAAGACCATTGCTTTTCCAAGACAGAAAAAGTACAAAATCAAAACACGCAACTATGATTGCAACGGTGTTGTTTGCTAAAATAAAGAGTTTTCTACCAAACTAACTTCTCCCCTCCTTGGAACATAACTGAGAAAAGAGCTTCCTTAACAACATGGTTTGAAGAGCAGAGCCCCCAAAGTAAAAACACATTTCATTCGCTCAGTCTTTTCTCCATTTACTCACACCTTTCTTCAAACTACCACTGCAAGTACATCTCCTCTTTCAGATCTGAAGTTTTCCTCAAGTCTTTGGAAAAATCTGATGTTCTGTTTAGCTTTTGAGGAATTTACTGATATCAAGAAGGAGAAAGTGGAAGGTATTATACTGTCAAGACAGCAACAAATAAAATCTTTCCTATCAACCTTGGATCCCCAGAGAACAATTCAGCTCAGACATTAGATACAAACTGTTAGCAAACAGACTGTAGCTGCTAACCTGCTCTGAACCTACCACAAGGAAGTAATTGCACAGGCTTAGCTCCATCCCTCACAGAGCACAGCACTCCACACAAAGCCCTCCTCCAGCAACACAAAGAGCACCGTGAAGCACCCAGGCCAATGGCTTGATTTTACCAGACTGCCATTTGCTATACTCTCAGACACCCCATCACACATGCACTGAACTGTACTTTCCATATATGAGACCCTGCAGGACACACAAAGGTCTTGGGACATGAGAGAATAAAGCGTTGCTACAAAGCAGCAGGATATGGCACAGAATGGACAGGAAGATCCAATGAACACTTCCATTACCACCATTTACTTTTCCTGAGATGCATGCTCCCAGAAAACATTATTTCATTAACATCAATGCACCAAACCATCTTTTTCAGCCCCTTCTGGCTGAAAACCAAAAAGGTCAGTGTAACAAAGCAAACGGGTATTACAAATGCTGTCACTGGCTACAGAAGTAGTTATCAGTATGAATTCTGCTTCACATTAATAACAAGCTTCCCAGCAATGCCCTTTTGGTTTGCCTTTTGAAATTTCCCATTGTTAGCCAGCTATATTGTGATGAAACAGCAAAGCCTTTTCAGAATCCAGCAAAAATCCAGACTTTTACAGCTGATGGTCCGTACTCCAACAGATTCCTTGAAATTCTCCTCGGTAAGAGCTCACGGCAAGTACGCCAGGAAACACAGGGCACAATAACACTGGGGGGGGGGGGGNTGAGGGACACTTTCTGAGCACTGAGCATCACGACACCACGTTAAAATCAATGGTTTATATTAAGTTTTATATCGAGTTCAGTTTCCGTTCTGTACGGATGTACATGGTTAGCTACTTCAAACATGAAGACACAGACATAGCTTCACTTTTTGCAACGATTTTGTGCCTAAGTATTCACAGAGATGAAGAAACAGTTGCCAAAAAGATTTCCATCAGATCTGTACAACAGATGTGCCAGACACCAAGTAAGATGACCAGTAACAACCTTTGGATGTTGACAAAGGCAATGATGCCAGATAATCACTTTTTTTGCAGCAACCGCGTCCAAAACGCGGCTGTGAGCAGCCGTTTGAGATGGATGGACAAAGAGCCCCACGGATGTTGGGAAACAGCACAGCCAGCAGGATGCAACCTGAATCTCTTGGCTTCGGTCCACAGGGCTAAGCTCTAGATCTTTTTTTTTTCCCTCCCCCTTCCATAACAGAAAGACAGCATTTTCCTCCTCCACAGGAGCTCTGAGAGATGTAAAGCCACTGCTGCCAGTCCCTGCCACGTATTTCTTTTTAACAACACTTAGAATTAGCTCTTTTCTCATACTAAGAACACACTCGATGCCAGAAAAGACTAGCCTACAGGAGCAGCTGATGTGTGGCGGTTGCTGCTGCGATGACTATTGCTGGATGCACAATAGACAGTAAAATTGTTATTTCTAAGCACCAGATTTAACCCAGAATATCCCATGGCAAGAAGAGATGTTGAGACTGACACAGACTGAGGGCTGCACAGAACTGCTACCAACAGTCCTCAAACAGCAAGGAAACGGTGGTCTCAAACAGGGACACACCTCACCATGAGCTACAACCTCCAGGATAAGCTGCCCACCACAAAGTTTTGCTCCAGTAAAATAAGACACAAAAAGTTACAATTTCAATACAATTTATATTCTTGCTATCACAGTAATAAGGTACCAATTAGCACGTTAATCTTAGCTACCTGTGAATTTTCCCTTTAGTCACACTTTGATAACTGGAGTTTGAAAGAATCAATATAAAAACAGACACTAAAAAGACTAGCTTCTGTTTGCAATAAAAACAATTATAATGAAAGTATATGCAGCTGAAGCGCTGCTACCAATGAACAACTTTTATCCGGAACTGTCACCTAAGAGAAGCAGACAGCACAACATCTGTAACCCATTGCAGAACAGCTGTCAAGTCAGCAGGACACATCTGTACCAGAAACAATGGATTCTCACCCAGAACCGTTTAGTGGCTTCTGTGCAAGAGATGAGGTCTAGAGACATGCACCTCTGCGAGCTAAACTGAATACCACAAAGCACAGAGGTCTACAGTGATGACTCCAAGCAGGTCTTCCAGTCTTTTGCAGCCAAAGAAACTGAAATATATTCTAAAAATTTAAGATTACATTTTTTTTTTCCTCTATCATGGCAAAAAACTGAGGCCCTAGAAAATCTCCTCCTATTCAATTCCTCCTCCCAAAGTCTCTGCTATACATTGAAATAAAGAGGAAGTCCCAGAGGATTAAGTGAATACAAGGTAAACTGAATGTGTATCTGGAGATAAGCATAGATGTCCTTTGCCACAAACGATTCTACATCGTTACTGAAATGGCAACAAAACAGCTAATCACGGTACAGAGACAAATGGAGACCCTCGAAGCATGCCTCCACTCCTAACAACTTAGTGACAAAGACCACAGAACTGCTCCTCAAGCATAGGCACAATTACAGGTGAGATTTTCGTCCAAAACAGTCATAGCAGGTTACCATGGCCTAATGAACCCTCCGTTCTTGAGGTATCAAAGCTGCAGACACCTCCTCTCCGTCTACCAATCTGTTTCTTCCCATGCAGCAACCTCATATCATTTGGAGCTAACTCTTTTAGATTTAAGAAACGAGCAGATGCTCAAACCTTAACTTCCTGCACCAACTAGAGCAATACACCGGGAGCACGCTGCAGGAGCAAGGATAGCTGGCACCCAACAACACAGAGGGGAAGGTGGCATCTAGTTTCCAGATGAGAAAGCAAACCAACACATCTGGTCCCTCTGAAGTCTCAGAACAGACGTGCATGCCTTTGCTGATCCAGTCCCATCCCCTGCGAAAAGACCCCAGCATCTGAATGGTACTATTCAGAAATTACTCCTACAGCTCAAATTCAGTTTTTTTGTTGTTTGTTTGTTTGTTTGCCCCCCAAACTCCACACAACTGCCATTTTGAGAAGGAGAGCCTAACCCCTCAGCAGCGTGCCCAGCACAGACTGGAGCGCAGAGATGTTTCCAGGTAGTTACTGCAACAACCATCAAGAAGCTGCAGAATAAGCACCAAGCATGGCTGCTTTTCTACTTAGGTAAAAGTCTTCCAGTGCTTTTCTACACCTGAACATACACACCGTTGCCTGTATATTTAGACCACTTAATAGTATGGCACAAGAAGTCCGTACAGAGCTGACCCTAGCATCAAGGAAGAATAGCCCAGCCTCCAGCCACTGGAATAAATTGAAGTTGTTTAATTTATAGTTCCTAGAACTTACTAACTCCAATCTTCAGCACATCCACCATGCACAAAAATACAGGTCCTTCAGCTCATGTGAACCTCATCTTTTCTTTTTTCCTCTATCCAGACATCAAGCAATTAGTCACACATGGTATTTTGCTTTTACTTCTGCTTACCTAAGTATCATGCAGAACATGCAATATGCAGCAACACTCAGAAGCACATCTTCAGTCACAATGAACACAGAGAATTTAGTCAACACTTTCACAACCGGTAAATACAAAATACAAGCTATACTAAATACAAGCTATACTAAAATACATTGCTTTCAAAATCTACACACTCTTTATATGCATTTGCCTTTTTCAAAAGTAATCCTCCTCCTGGGATTCCATCCTTCCCAGCAGTAACAAAAACACCAACAGTACCACATTGGTGAGCAAGCTATTAAAAAAAAAAGCATGCACGAATGAGGCTTGATGAACAAGAATTTTATTTCCAAGTTACTGGTTCACTTGAAAAAGTCTCTGTGTGTTGACATATACACACACACAGTTTTTGCAAGCCCGTAAGAAGGCTTTAGTACCTCTCTCCTTCTTAAACTGCCAAGAGTGTGTTACGGCTGTGAGCAGATTGAGTGTCCACCTTCTAACAATCAAAGGCTATAAACTTTCAGGAATGCAAGTGCAACAAGCAGAACAGACCATAAATAGTACCAAATACCACCTAGACTAACATTTTCTTAAAATTCTCTTGTATATAAAAACAATGTTAAAATTGCAATTTACTTACCTAAGTAAGTTCCTACCAAGATTGGCAAAGAAAAAGGAAAAAAAAAGATCTAAGGTTAAAAAAAAGGAAAGTTTCACATAGTTCAGAATACAGTAGCCCAGCCCCATGCAACAAACACAGAAACACAGACTGTTTTGTTGTAATGAAACACAGAAGTGATCATCTGTTGGATGGATAAACATTAAACAACCAGCAATTCCAAATAAGAAATTCCAAAAAGAGCAGCTTTAATTTTGTATGAGTAAGCAGCGGTTCGTTACCTGCCTCCTTCCACTAACCCATGCACATTAACCTCGTTGGATTTGGACAGTAGCTCCTGAAGTGCTCGGTCTAACAGTTCACACTAGTGTGCTTCACAGTATCTCAGCTGATGTTTGTTCATGCACAGCTGGACCTTCTGCTAAGAGCACTTCAAACGACCCCGCTAATGCTGCCTGGGCAGCCACAGCCAGCTAGGAGCAGCCGGCGGCTGCCCTTGAGGTGTGTTCAGAACAAGAGCCAGTGCCTGTATCTCAGTGTTGGGTCAACCACTGCTATTCACCCTCTGCTAAAGTGACAGCATGGTATATTCTGTCTGACTGTAGCATGCTAAGTGGTTAAAAAAAAAAAAAAAAGTAACAAAGCCATGCACATCACTGCTTTAGGATTTGTTAATTCAAACTATGTAAACTAGAAACCACTGAATTATTCACTGTTCTTAGAATTTGGAGCGTTCCACTTTATATATGTATGTATATTCACACGTATCATGTATATATGTGTATGATACATATCACACGTAGATTCCACTTATGCTTAGAAGTTCAGGCTTTACATCATTAGGGTCAATCACAATTCTGCCCTTGCATTCTTATCCGTTCATTTCCTCTCAGATTAATTGCACCTGCTCCCTATCAAGGCCTTGGGATATGCACTCTACTCATTAAATCAACATTTGCATCTTATTCCATGCCATCCCTCATAAATGAAATGGTTTTCACTATTTGATTCATAGATCATGAGGCTCATCTCCTGATTTCATTTCCAGATCTTTCTCTGTAACACCAAAAGAAACTCATCATAGCCTCATGGCTAAGCTGAAGACAAGTGAAAACATTTTCACTCAACATCTGAATACAAAATGCTAAGTAAAATTCTCAAAAATAATCTGCACTTTTTGCATATAATCTAAAGCAAGGAAATTGCACAGGCACATGGTTCTTGGGGTCTCCAAAAAGCATTTCAAGCAACTTGTCATTCTTCCCAGCTGTGTTGCTGCTGGCAAGAAGCAGTCATTGCTTTAAGCAGCACTGAGCATTTTTCCTCTGTTGACGCTAGTCAGCATTACACTGATCTGGATATCAACAGCTAAAGCCAGGACTTTTCCCCAGTACTGCATTATTCATTAAAGGAACAATTTTCTCACTTATTTACAACCTGGATGAACAGATTTCCTTTGGCTGGTTATCCTCATCTTTGGAAGAGCAGCCAGTGCCACTGCTGATAAAGGCAGAATTTTAATGCAGCTTATGCATCCAGGTAAGCTCAAATTTTCTGCAAGGTCCAAGTCAGCAAAAAAAGACCCTCAAGATAAGTCTGGTTTCCTACATAGCTGATGTTAGAGGACTTCCCTGTATTCCCACCTCAATAGCCATTTTTGATCAAGAACATTATTTCCATTTTCGTGCTCATCTCTTGATAATTAAACTAATGCCATGCTAGGCTGATGAAGCTACAATGCTTCCAGTTCTAGGAGTTCATTCATGCTTCCCCAAAAGGAGCTGAGAAACAATGAACCAGAACGCATTAAAATTAGATCGACGCTCCATTTTGTTTTAGAAATCCCTAGTAGGAGAAGCAAGGTATTCCAACAGTTAATTAACCTCACTCAAAAATTTGCAGCTTTTTTCCAGCCAAAGCTTTTCTGCTGTACCTTCTGGCTACTGCTGCTCATTATTCCATTCCCAGCTGGACTAAAAAGCTCTCTATTATTACACTTCTGCTGCTCCTGTCAGAGACAAACATCTACAACTTCTGCTTTGATAGAAGTATTTTCCATTACACAGTGTGTTTTCCAGTCCCTTCACCGTTTTCATGGCTCTTCTATAAACCCTCTCCAATTTTTCAGTGTATTACATGGAGCACGATCCACTACCATTTTTATCAATGTAAGTTTGTTGCCGGGAAAAGCCTTCCCTTTGTTCCAGCAACTCATTCACATTCTCTCTCTTTCTGCCAATTTTAGAGCGCACGTGATGACCCTGAAAAACTAATTTGATTAGTTGAAAGCTAACATAGTGCAAGAGGGAAAAAAAAAATTAACGGTGCTCCCTCCCTTCCCCCTGTAGGAATCTGTATGGAAGAGCATCACATAGACTCCATACTGGATAGCTGTAAGGACAAAAGTAACCAGGGTCCAGAACATAAAACGTCCCTTCAGCTTCCCTAGAGGATCTTTCACGGCGAATATTGTCGGGCAAGCTCCAGAACATTGATGGAAAAAGGAATAAACTTATACATTTTTAACATCTCACTGTATTCTACAGCTTATGAGACTCCCTGTACTTTTCATGTTCCAAAAATAGCAATCTGCAGGAGTTTGCCCATGCCAGCCTAATGCTAAAAGAGTGCTGGGAAGGCCAGTGTATGCCTAATGATGCCTCCAATATGATTTGAACAGGGAAAGCAAAAATATAGATCTAAGAACTACACCTTTCTTTTAAAATAGAGTGGAGGGAGAGAAGAGAGATGAATATTTTCCTGTTCTTGGAATTCAAGCATCAGTCAGAACTCTGGGTGCCTGGCCAGACAAACAATATTCGAAGTTCGAAGAAATTCAGCTCTCCAGTGTTAAACAGGGATGATTCAGAAAAAGAAAAGTTAAAGATACTTAGCTGGAGTTACAGTAGCAAGAGAAAAAACAAAATTTCAAAGTAAAAATCGAAAGTACTCTTACAAGTTCAGCAAGTTCCAACATTTCCATAATTAGTTGTACTAGCTCAGGCTGCAGCTCGGTAACAGCAGTCTCCCTTCTTTTCATCCTTGATCTCTCACTGCCAAGACTCCCCTTTTCCCAGCCTTTCCTTCATTCCCATTACTACTTCTCTTCACAGAGAGTCCAGGCCAACCAGCTGTACTGGGTCTGGCCGGGATAGAGTTAACTTTCCCTGCAGCAGCCCTTGTAGCTAGAACAGTGCTGGTATCACACCAGTGTTTTGGCTACTGCGGAGCAGTGCTGGCACAGCAGCAAGGCTCTCTCCAGACCCCCCAAAACCAGTAGGTGGGGATGGGCAAGAAGTGGGGAGGGGACATGGCCAGGGCAGCTGACCTAAACCAACCAAAGGGATATTCCATACCATNGGCCGGGCATCGCTCGTTGGTGGGAGAATCACTTGTTTTCTCTTTTCCTCTGTGCTTGCGCACAGGCTTTGCTTGTGCGCATACATATATCTATTTGTTGTTTTTTTTTTTCTTCCTCTTCTCTAATTAAACTATCCTTATCTCAACCTGTGAGCTTTTTTTTTCTCCCCCTCTTCCTTTGAGGAGGGGGAGTGAGGGAGCGGTTGTGGCAGAGTTCAGCTGCCCAGCAGGGCAAACCCACCACACCAGCCCAGACCCGCACGTAGGCTAGAAGGTCTTCCACCTCCAACCTCTCCACCCTCAGCCATCGTTTCGGCACACAGAGTCTGTTAGGAATTGTGTTTCCATTTATACAAGAACAACTCAAGGCACTTCATTAATTAGGCTTTCTGAGGGCTGAATTCTAACCACTGACCATCATCCCTAACTACCAAGAGGTACTAAAGCCTCAGATTAAGATCTTCCAGCAGCGCTGCCTGAAGAACACCCCAAAACCTACAGTTTGATTTTCAGCAATATTGGACAGCCTAATTCTAAATGAAGGCAGGTGCTATGGTGATTTAAATGCTTAGAAACCTGACCACCAATATACACATATAAACATGGATCTTAATGCTTTACACTAAGCAAAAAAAACTCTTGATTTCGTGTTGCTTTAAAATTTGGCCACAAGCAAAGCCTTACACTCATTACACACAATCAGCTCAGCAACCAGCCATCCCTTACAGCACAGATGCTTTCCCCCACAAGTTTGGAAGTAATAGCCCAGCACCAGAAGGCTTTTATCACCAGTTTTCAGCAAAGAGACTTCAGCTAAAGCCCACCATACTAGCTGTCCATCACCAGATTTCAGAGACATTGACACAGTGACCTACGCAAACCATAAGATATCTTCCAGGTGCCACCAACACAACATGTCAGCAGGAAACAGGAAAAAAAATATGGACAATCCATATAACACTGCAGTAAATTAACACCTCTTTGAAAACTATTTCAACACAGGTGGACAAAATGTCTTTCTGCACCCAAATTTGTGCAGAAAGACTATTTTCAGTCTCTCCGTGCAGTAGTTTTAACACCAGCTTTTCTTTGCAGTACATTCCTGTAACACAATGACCCAAACCAGCCAGTATGCCACCACATCACTGTATCCCTAAGAGGAGAGGAAAAAAAAGAAACAAAAACAAATAAAACCATCCTTCCTGTACTGTACATAGGAGCTATGTAAATGCAGCTATGTTTATAAAGAACCACCTGACTGGTCATAATAATTCAGTTTTACTCTCATTGATCTTCTTCTTGTATTTTAGGACTGTTACAATCAAAAAAATCAGTTGCTTCTGGATAGATGGGTTCGTTTCAACCTTTTTACACTGCTCTAACTCATTGGCTCCTAAATTCTGTTTCCTAGGCTTCATCACTCTCACTGCCCTTCATCCCTTCTCCACAATGCTTCCAACTTGTGCTCTTCCTCTCCCTTGTCCTCCTCCTCTCCCATCCCACCAGCAGACCCCCAAACTAATAAGCCTTTATGACTCCATCCAGAGCCAAGGAGATGTCTCAGCACCACGCTCCTAGTTCTGGCACAGCACAGGCAACAGGCATTAGGTAACCATGCCCAGAGCCAGCAAAGCTTACCAGCTCACGTGCAAGGCAACTGGGAACCAGTGCCTAGGGGCACCGACACAAACTGGCTCAAGGCCACAAACAGCTCTACCAAACTTCCACCATCTGATTCTTCATGCCCAGCAGATCTTGATCCAAGTTCTTTAAACCTTGTTTCCTTGCAGGTGGTTCCCCTCCTGTTCCATCGCAGTAAAGCTTCCAGCAACTCAGGATCAGATAATATTCCAGGTGTAGAAACTGCAGCATGACAAATGTTTTCCATTCACAACTAAACCCCAACCAACACGCGTCAGCTGAACTGCTCACAAGAATACCCTGTTAACACCGATCAACCCAGCAGGTAAACAGATTCTGGGTCCGAATCATACTCGGCTACCTAGCAGTTACAGGAACAAACAACGCTCCCAGTCTTTCAGCGGCTGGTTGAGAACAGACAGAGCAGAGAAAGCAGCAGGCGCCCCGTGAGATGGGCCCTGCACGACTTCCTGTACGATTCGGAGGAACGAGCATGCTGAGCAGCCTGAACAGCTACTTCACCAACATCATCTTTGTGCAAACTGCTGCAGCAACAGTCAGCGCTGAAATATATCTAATGAAATATGTGCACCAGCAGACAGACGTTTCAAAACATTGCCACTAAAATACAAATCCTCCATTTACGGTAAGTACACATTCTGAGATTATGATATCCAGTGCTTTACACAGAGACAGCCCGAGGAAAGGGGTCAGCTCTTCTTCTTCCCTCCTTTGAGCCTCAGTATCTCCATGCTTCAGGAGTGTGTCATCTGCTGAGTGACTCAGCAGTCACCTTGCTGATGAGGACATTTAGCAGGGAGCAGCAGAAACAACCATAAGTAGATAGTCACCAGGAGCTGTGGAAATTCAGAGAGCTACTCCACAGCTACGTCCCTCATTACTGGACAAAGCTTCTGAGGAAGCCAAACTATGTCCGAAGAGTTTTGTTATTTTTTCCAAAACATAGAAGTACATTAAGAACTCAGCAACGCAGTATCAAAGTATAAGTTCCCAAGGACAGCAAGACAGCAGAAAGATCGCTGTCCTCATCCTTACTGTATTCTCTGCATGCACTTATGTATGCATGCACGTACATATTGGGAACAGTCATCCACTATCTCAGCCATAACACACAAAGCTTAACATCAGGGCATGCAGCATGGGTCATTTAATGATAGTGCCTAAAGCTAAGTTTTTGTGTTTGTCTGTCTCACGTTGACATTTCTATATCCTACCTATTCAAAATTGGTCTATTACACTGAATTTGGACAAACAATATCATATGTACATTTTCTGCATTGTTCCAAACCAAAGCTTCTCAGGACTATTCTTCAGTCAAAACAGTTTTGTTTTGTTTTTCCCCTGTGGAAATTTAAAAACAGCAGTTTCTACTGCAAGCAGAGAACATGCAGATAGCCTCACACTGGTGAGACTGTCCACTCACATTGGAAAATACAGAGGCTTGAACCTGGGACTTGATGTGAATACTGTCTTCCGTTTCTTTTGGTCGACGTGAATTTAAAGTAGTTCAGGACATATGAAACTTCGTTTTCTTAAAAGTCAAGCAGTGAAACAACACCTAGTTTCAAACCAACCATCACAGCTTTCAGTAGTTTCACAAAACTGCTAGAAAACTGTTTTGTCAACTTGAGAAATTAGTCATCAGTTCTGAATATATCTTTTCATGACTTCAGTACGGTTGTATGACTTCTTGTCTGCATGTGAAAAGCCTGGAAGGTGAGCAGCATAACCACAGGTGGAAACGGTTACCCAAGGAACACAGACATCAACACAGAATGTACACACAGCATCATTAGCCACAAAGCAAGACAAGCCAGCAGATGAAACTAAAAGTCACTGTCCTAGCATAAGCTGAGCGCAGCTTCAAGGTCTTACCCCTGCTAGGCATCAACAGGCGCTTCTTCATGTTGCCTGACAGAGCACAAGTGAACAGAAAAGAGAAAAATATCACATCAGCAACCTGAACAACAGCAGTTTAAAAAGTTCTTAATGTTAAAACAGAAACAGTAAGATATCAAATGTCTAATTATATTTCAGATAAGCCACGTATAACATTAAAATTAAAGGTGAAAAATGAAAAAGATTCTGTTCAGCTGCATCAAAACTTCACTGCAATTTTGCTCCATTATGACAGCATAAATCTACAGGAATAAGACACAGCAGGAGAGAATCTGTTTTCCTCCAAGGAAAAGTCTATAAGGTGATGTAACTTAACTTTTGCTCGCCCCTGGGAGGACAGCAGAGATCTCTCCATCCCTGCTCAGAGCCACCAGGAAGCTAACAGTTCCAATCCCTTGTTAAGGAGTGCTACCCCTCCATGTTCTCACTCCCGTTAAGACCATTGGAATAGGCCCTTTTATCTTCATCTGAGAAAAAGACTGCACTTTCTCTTCACGACAATCTCAGGCAACAGCAGCTCTTCAGAACAGAGCCCTGTGGTCCGTGCCAGAACATCCTGTGTCTACCTCCCACTTCAAACACCTTCCCCCTGCCTTTTATTCTTGGGGAGATGAAGCCCACGTTTCACTGCACAGGTTCTCAGTGACAGGGCCAACAGAAGTGAACGCTCTGGTTCCGAGCAAGGCAGGAACAGGTTAATGGCACACCTGGTCTGGCACTTCTGCCTCCCTTGACTAAGCAGTAGCCTGCCTCTCGCAATGGCATGCAGCCTCTGGTAGCTTTTCTGAAACCCAGGCGATCCACACATTACAAAGCCACCTGGGAATCACACAGCTACTACCTACAGGTTAAAAAGCTGTAAACCTCACAAGGAAGAGGAAACATCACTGGAAATGGCTATTAAGGTTTTCTTCATATTGCTTATTTAAAAAAAAAAAAAAAAATGAAGGGAAGATTCTCTCACTCTCCCACTTGCAAGGTTGGTCAAGCTAGGCAGAGTTCCACTAACGCAGTAGCCTTACATGCATGCACCACCCAGGCAGTACACATCACATGTCACACCCAAAACTAGAAATGGAACAAGCAACTTCTACAAAAGGAAAAAAAAATAAAAACCCTACAAATAAGAAACTCTGAATTTATATTTAAGGCTATGATTTTAAACAATATCCTTGCACACTGAAAGGACAGAATAAGAAGCCTATACAGACAATACACATGTTGCAGAGAAATATTTACCATCCATTCCATTGTGTTGTTCATAACTTCTTTTTCCCAGGATAGTTGGGGACCCGTTATTAATGACAGGTGTAAACTTAGCAGGAGTCAGATTGTTGAGAGAACTGGATAAGCTCTTTGCAGGATCTGGTTTCGGAGGACACGGATGAGATTCTGTTGTGAAACATCAAGGTGTTATTTTTATTATTGAAGACACGGGAATTACAAACCTGAAAGCAACCTGCAAACTTCCTAGGTGACCAAGTATACGTCCCCTTATACAAAAATTATCTCAGTCAATAATTTTGACTGAAGATTGCTATTTGTATTAATCATTTTAAGTACATTTAGGAATTCACTTCTACTGAAGATGTTAAACCAACGTCACAATATCCACCGTACCATATCACTATCCTAAAATAAGAGCTGACAACAAGAGCACTTTGTATTTATTTCCAAAACACTATTCTCCAATAATTTGGTATAATTTCTGGGCTGCTCTGTATTAAAAGCCATCTTTGGGCAGTCATGCAGCACCCCTAAGCTCTGGGGAAATTACAACTTTACCAGTTTAGCAAGGTTTGTAAAAGTACAGTTTTTAACTAGCTGAACAAGTGAGGATTCAGAGCATCGCCATAAAGAACACCGAGTCTGAATTCAACCTTTTAGCTGAGGCAGAGGCCAAGCACAGGCTGTCCAACAGAAAAGATTTTGAGAAAGTTGCAAGTAACAGCAAATGGGAGCTTCAAATGAGTGGCTCTCTCTCAGCCCCAACAGTAGGGTAACGTAACATAAAGTGCACTGAGCTCCAAAAACAGAGCTACGTTCTCACCAGTCCATCAGCCTCCCTCCACTTCCTTCACTCCTCTCTCCCTATGTAACAGTCAAACAGAGACCCTGACACGGCGCTACTGAATTTGCACTCAGGTAAAATCTCAAAATCTATTGTTACATGCTGTACAAATACTAAAAGCAGGATTTTATTCAACAGCAAAAGTTCTCCCTTTATTGGCTTTATTTGGTTGTGCCATACATACCCAAAGGTTTCCCAGTCTGTGTATCTCATCAGTATTCAGCACTTAAGTACAAGGCTCAACAGAGAAGCAATAAATATTTAATAAACCCTCAGCTTTACAATATTTCATCAAAAATGCCCAAAGAAACACAAAATTAACTCCAGTGTTTCTTATCAGAGTAAAAAGGCAATCAATTTCATTGTTCATCTGGAAGCCTTCAAAGTACTATGGTCCAAGCTACCTTTCTGTGGTTAGACTCCTGTCAGACTGCTGTTACAACCTAAGACACAGCTTCAGGGTATCTCCAACAACCAGCAGCACTAGGGAAAATTATTTGTAGTCAGAGCTGGTATGTCACATATCTGGCCCCTTCCAACACCTGAAACTTACACTAAGGTCCTGGGCAGAGCTACTTTGTACTCTGCCACAGATCAGCTGATGAGAGGCCCAAGTACTCAAGAAAACAGTAAAAACCAACAACAAGATGAAAATTAAGATGAATAGAAGGATATGCCCCATTGTCTGCCTCCAAGACAGAACAGCCAGTAACTGACTCACAAGCTGTGCTAAACCTGAACAGTGCTGTGCTAAACCTGAAAGGCTCCCTGGAGGTCCCAGCTGTAGTAACTGCCTCCAGACAGCCCAAAAACTGGAACAACAGACTGACCAATTGTTCCCAGAACATTACATATATGCCTCCATTAGCAGAGGGTAACTTGTCCACAAATGCAAACTGTGCTGTGTCCCACCCCTCATGTAAAAAAACTTTGGCTACAGCTCAGCAAGCCCACAGTGGACTGCTGAGCAACTAGGTCTGTCAGACAGGAAAAGGGAGAAATTCATGGGGAGGTTTTCATATTTTGTTTTGTTTTGATCCAGAACCAGCATCTAAATCTAGAACAAAATGGTAAAAGAAAGAGCTAGCAGAATTAGCCAGTAGGGTTTTTTGTTTGTTTGTTTGTTTTGAATACCTAAATACCGGAGTACTGCTTCTAAAGGCTTTCGAACCACTTGCTTTAATAGCAATGGGTTTTCTGATGCTTCCGGTAAACGTGCTGTGCCTGTAAAACAAAGAAAAAGAATTAGAGGGTAACGACATTTAGATATTGTAGCAGAACTAAGTGAGTAACTCAAGTGTTCTGAAAGAGCTTTCCAATCAAAAAGAGCATTTACAGGTTGCATGCATGTCTTGGCAACAGGATGCAAATGCAGGAAAATGCTGAAGGTAATAGCAAACAAGAATATTTTAAAACAAAGAACAACTCATGAATTTTCCAAGTTATTTGTCTAGCCTGTCATTAGTTAGAACACTACAATATAGCCAGGTTTTGTGGGAGCACTAACTGAGAGCAAAAGAACATCAGGAAGCTGCAACTCAAACTTTACTATAAAGCAATCTCAAAGGGCTCCTTTGCCCTCTGCAAGTAGGTGCCCAGCTGCACCACCACTCACATTCTGCTTTGATTGCTGCGCTGTTAATAGGCAGATAGGGATGTCTTGCAGCATGCCAAGGGCGTAAGATATCTCGACATAAACGTCTGGCAATTCTTGTCAGTTTTGTTGTATGGAGATAAAAAGCTTGTCGTGTCTTCATAGCAAACTTAGGGCTCCCACTGTTTCGTACTGGCACACCATGAGGACTCTAAAAAGAAAGAAAAATAAACATGATTTCTAATAGCATGGCCTTACAGAACAGAAAGAACATCATATAAAATCACTTTCAAGTACTGATTCACAGACATATGAACAGAAACAGTATTACAGAAGAAAATATTTTCAGCACAGCTATTTACCAGTTCCCAAATCTTATCCATCAACATTTGGAATTTTATTCCAAAATACCTCAAAGGATAAAACAAAATTAAACATTTTGTCTTCACAGGGATGTATTCACTCATGTGCCGTCCCAAATTTTAAAGAAAGGATCCAAAAGTCAGGCCTAAAGAAGTTGCCTGATGCTATCACGTGATTGAGTGCTTACAGAGTCAATAGCTCTGGATATATAATGCAAACTCCTTATAACAAATCATTTGTGGGGAGAGGAAAATCAGAAAGTAGCTGTATGGCCAATCTGCATCACAAACTCACTTCCCAAAGTAAACTTAGAGCATGCAAGAACATTTTTTGTCTCAAAATTGCAGGAATTTCTGTTTTAATTCTTACTCTGAACTCAATGAGTGCATTTACATAGTAGGCAAGTATTCACTACATGTAATAAAGAATAATACAGAAAGACATTTATCTACTACAGAGATCAAAAGCAGTATCTTTTTAATAAAAAGCAACAATAAGAGGAAGTTTCAGCTTGCAAAAAACAAGGTTTTCCCCTCTCAGACTGTTTACATACCGTTTAACTAACAAACAAGAGCTATAAGGGCTGATAAAACCTGGCAGTTATCTCGGCAATTAAGCAGCTTCAGAGGGTAAACAGAAGGCTGGAAAGGACAGAGGCTAAAGGAAAGAAACAGAAAAGGAAGGCAGAGATAGGAAAGACTAAGAGGGGAAAAAGAAATAACCTAAGAACAAAGTTCAGTGTGCACTATTATCCTTCCATCCATAGCTGCTGTACTGATGCAGCCACTCTTTCCAATCAGCCCAACATATGATGCTTCAAGACTAAACTTTCACCAAATTCAGAAAAATTCTGAGTTTTTTTTAATATAAATACAATAGAAAAAAAATGAAAGCCCACAAAATGCAAATCAAAGACTACACAAAATACATGATCAAATACTACACAAAAGAAAGGAGGATTAATTGAAAAAGAGGATGAAGTGGAAAAACAAGATAAGGGATCTCTAAAAAGCTACTAGCTATTTGGGATATCTAATTTTGAATGTGCCTTAGGAAAGGGAACAGCTTTCAGGAAATAATGAATTCCTTTATGGAAAATCAGTCCTCTTCCTCCTGCAGCAAAAATCATGGAAACAGAATAGCAGAAGCATTGGCTGGCATTCCAATTTTTTCCATGAAGTTCATGAAGTTGTCCCATGCATCTGATGGCTAGTTTGCTAAACAAATAACGTGTTTTTTTTCTTTCCCTTGGGGCAGTACTTGGCAACAAGTTAGATACAGCTGATGTTAACATGCCAACTTTTCCAAGTCATGAAATATCAAACCCAAGGACAACAATGGAGGTTGAAGGCATTCTTTTTGTTGTTAAATATTTAGTTAGAAATCACAGCAACCTAGCTTTCCAGACAAGATCTGGAAGCAGTCTGCTTTGCTAATATACCTACCAAATTATTGCGGTTTGGTCCTGGTCTCTCTCCATCTAACCGGGTTGGCATTTTCAAGCCACCGTATTTCTTCCAGTACGTCCAACAGGATGCACAGAGGCGACACTGCATGTTAGGGGGACCCCAAGAATACCACTGGTAAGACTGTGTGGCTAGAGATAACAAAGGTGGAAATTATATATATCCTTAAACAGGATCACTTTTCAGAGCTTATACTCTTTAGAACCATCACAAAAGAAAACCCACACAAAGACAGTGCAAAGCTCAAACAGACCTTAAAAACCTGATGACAGCTTTATTGTCATCACCACTGTAAAATGTACTCAGTATTTCAGTGAAATCAATTACACACTTAAGACCTTTTTAAAACATGAACAGAAAAAACACGTAGTAGGATGGGAAAGCTTCCTGCCAATGAAACTAAAAGCTCTCATTTTGCAAGACTGGTAGACAATTTCTGCAGGGAGGGATGAAAGATTCTCTTCAGGAACTCCCCATATATTAATTTTACAATGGAAGAACATAAGATGTGTGACTGTGACTTGACTTGCGCAGTCCTACATTCCAGCATCTCCAAAGGCTCCCCGTAAAGGAGGTCAAGCATTAGTATATTCGTACCAGGCAGCAGACCAAATACACAGATATCCCATATTTTGAAATCTACTCAAAAATTACGAAAAATTGTCAAGTTCACAGCTCGGTGATTAAAGTCTTTGCTCAACAGTAAATGTCCTACATAATAGCAGGGAGCTAACTCCCCTTTAAGTACTTCATAATTATATTTACCAGTGTAAAACCAGTAACTCCAGAGACACTTTGCTTAAATGTTGCCATGTCAAAATCTGTCCCCCCACCATTCCAAAGCCTTCTTTCCCCTGCTCCCCCCTCCCAAACACAGCTTTTACTTTACTGTTTGCAATACAGCACTCGCTCCCTATGCACAAGTGCCATATTTGCATGTCACTTACTATAACAGCTTTCACAGGCCCGTCCTGCTCCCGTGTTCTGTGCCTGTACTCCAGTACCATTTACCACTCCTGGTTTGACATTATTTACATTGATCTGGTTGGGGTTTGGCTTGTTACTTAAAACACAAAGCAAAAAGGAGGACAAACATTAATCAAGGCATGCAATTTCCTATGCAACTTAAAAAACATGGCCCAAAATGTTTGAAATTGAAGACAAATTTCGTTCATCGCGTGGCTTTCAGAACAAGGAGCTGCACTTACCAGCAATCTGACTTTCATGAATACGCTCTATCCAATGCCCATATTATATTAGTTCAATGCCATTTTTAAGAGACCAAAACCATTTAAAAACAACAAACCACTGAGGCAAGGCAGGTATCTTAATTACAGTCCCAGACATTCTAATCCAGCTGGCAAAAAGATCCCATCTACAGATCTCAACCTGTCGTCAGCAGGAAAGATATTTTACATAAATCTCCAAGAAGAAGCACAGGGGATGGAGAAAGAGAAGCAGCAGAGAAAGACAAACCCCTGCCTTATTCAGGGAAAGACAACCCCAGACTACAGTTGCATACATATTTTCACATTGTCTTACTGCAAAGATTTGCATCACGTAGCCACAATTTGCACAAGAACATCCAACACTTTTAATTAAATCTTCGGACCTAACATATAGGCAGAGATGATCAGGAATATGAGCCTTCTGACAAATCTTAATCCATGATCTGAGCTCCTCCTAGGAAGCATCTAGTCTTCTGCTAAATGCAAAAAGTCCAAAAGTTTAACAGCCACAGAGCAAGAAATCCATCGACGTCTGTCGTTAATATACTCTTATATAGCATCATCCCTAAATGCTGCTGAAGATGCTGACTCAGGAAAACAAAAGTTACTGGCAGGAGCCAAGAATGGAAGGACAAACAAAACCTTGGCATGGAGAGTAGTATGGAAGAGTACAGACTCTGCAGAGGAAGATGTCAGAGGGGGAAAAGGAGACATTCAAAAATCCTTGGCGTGGGAGGAACAAGAAGCACAGAGAATCCTTATTGCAGGGACAGGACTTCTGGGGAATGGAGGAAGATGGGGGAAGTCACACAAGAAGTTTCGCTGAAGAAGGATACACAAAGAGCTTATGGAAACGCAGGACTTCAAGCTGCTATTAGGAGCTCAGCTTACAGAAACAACAAAAAACAGGCAGCCTTTGGTGTGACTTCTGAACATAAGCCCAAATTCTAATGCCAATTGTGTTTCACCCATATTCTCTTAGCTAAAAACTGAAGGGAGTGGGCATATTCTTTTTATTTCCAACTAATAAACTAGTGATTTGGAATCTACATATTCAAGCAGAAATATCTTAAAATAGGCTCTGTGAAATAGCTTCCTGAAAATGCATTTTCTTACACATCGGTTGCACAGACACAGGAGTCACACCAATTTAAGTGACCCACAATATTTGTTACTTTTTGTTACTTGCTTCAAAAACGGCATTGTGGGAAAATGGCCAAATTAATTAATTCTTTCTACTGTGGCATTAGTACTGGCTTCACCTTCTCAGCAATGACCCCTGAAAGCAAAGAAGTTCCAAGTGACCGAATTCTGAAGGCAATTGGCCCTTGCAGCCCCAGAACAAATCCAAACTCTACCAGAAAGCTTAACGCCGCCTTAGAAGCCAGAAGAGTTCATCTTCCTCCTCATTTGAAAGTGTCTGATCATGCTCAGTAAAGCCCCATTTCCACGGACACAAAATCAATTCTGCTGTGAATGACCTACCCAAACCATACACACGTGTGGTAAGGAGGGAAGAGAATATTTGCCTAGTACAAGAAAAACTTGAGGCAGCATTCTGATGGTGCTCCTTGCTGTGAAGTTCAGGGCCTTTCTGCGGAAGAGAAAGCTCGGGAGGCCAAGTGGCACAGAAACCCTGTAACTAGATTGTTCCTTCAGTACACTGAGCAGCCCATATGCAGCCCGAAAGAAGCAGAGAAGAGGGGAAAAAATAAAGACATTTGGATTAACAAGCCCAGTCAGGTTTTCTTCTGCTTTTGTTTATTAACTTTCCTGGCTCTTTACAAGGATTAAAGTATTTTGGGGTTCTTATCAGAACGGCATGAGGTTTGGACACCACAGATGGTGCGAGATCTGCAGACACGGTCCAACAAAGGCAAAGTTGAAGCCGGGTACACTCGTGCTACCCAGCATTTTGTTCTGGGATATCACTATAGTAACCCACTGCAGCACAACTTCTGCCAATGATTCACCAGCAAACCCCATGTGCAAACACTACCAAGATGCTGCAGAACAAACGGTCCTCACAGATGCACACTGTTACAAGCAGTGTTTGCTCAACACACAGAATAAAAGACTGAAGCAAAGAAAACTAACGGCTCCACTCCAGGTTTTACGTCTCAACATCAGGCATGTTGCTTCCCTTCTATACGTGGATTTATCCTCTGAAAAACGGCGCTAAAGGAGGCTGAAATCCACCAGCAGAGCACACAGAAAGGTTTTGTTTTTTGAGCAGTGTGCTGGGAAGCCCTGACGTGGGCAGTTGTAAACAGTTCAGAACAAGACTGCGTGCATTGGCATGCACGGCCAAAGTACTAGGATCACGTGTAGAAAGGAGGTTGATGGCCTGACTCTGTTATCCTCTCAAGAACCCTTATCAAACTTGTATTTCAAACACAAGTGAAAGCAGTGAGTGGGTGAAAGCTGATCACCAAGATTAACACGCTGCAGTTGTGTCAGTAACTTCACTCTTCGGGATTTTGGAACACCGCAATTAACGTAGCTGCAACAAGCACCAGAAAGCGTCCTGGCCCAAAGCTAAGGTTACGTTTCGCAGTGGGTGACAATAACATTTAGGCGGCTGTTTTCATCTGATGAGAAGCAAAAAGCTCTTGATTGTTGGTGATTTGTTAATTAAACTTGTTTGATATCACCAAAGCCTGCTATAGCTATTAACAAGAGAATTAGATGAATAACTGAATGAATCATTAGGCAACTGATGAAGCTAAAGTGAAAAATGCAAATAAGGTAGTGAGAATACTGATGGGGTGGTAAACTATCCTTTCCATTTCTTAAATCAAGAGAGGAAGCCTTTTAAATGGATTTCAACTGTGATGAAGCACTCAGTTATGCTAGAACAGGGATCGCAAAGCACATGTTTCTGAGCTGTGTTATTCACGAGGTCAGTCTCAACTAAAGAGATGAAGATGACAAAGTGCATGCAGAAAGAAGACAGCCATCACGGACTGAAGCCCCCCCACCAAAAAACAAACAAACAAACAAACAAACAAACAAAAAAAAAAAAACACAACCAGAAGGTATTCCTGAGCGACGCAGAACGCCGAAATCCTCTCACTACATGACTGCCTAACATTTGAGCCACAGCACAGTGATAAAATTTTAGTGGCTAAAAGTAACTATAAACTTAATACCATCAGTGAGTATTTCCAGCTACTCAGGAAACTATACTGGTTTCTAGATGCAACAGAACAATTAAGAAATAAAGCCTCAGAAATAAGGAATAAGAACAATTTTTAATCCATGGTAAGGAACATTTATGTCATCTACCCTCAGGCATCTAATGCAAGTGTCTGGATTCCTTATCCAGACAACAGAGTGGTAAGCTCTCATCATAACTCTCTGGGTTACTGTAAATACCCACTTCTAAGACCGGGTCCAACGGCTGCTAGACAATGCTTCTGGAAAACGAAAAGCCTTCTCCAACAAAGTGTGGAAGGTCACTGTTTTAACTAGCACAGCTACAAAGAAAGAACAGTATTATACCTGTAAGTTTTCCATGCTGCAATAGACCTCTGCACCATTAAACAGGGAAGGAGAAAAGCCTTGCTCCTCAGGCAGAGGACAACGAAGAAACACAAAGGAATCATCTTCAGCTTGTTAAGCAGTTTCCCCTTGTAGTTATTGAAAGCTTTGGCCTAATCCTTCAATTTCCCTGTTAGCTTAAAAAAGAGGAAGGGGAAAATCTTATTTCCCTACTTTACAATGTTCGCAAGGTAGCATTTACAGCTTGTGAAAATGCCTTGAGATTCTCAGATAAAATACTGCAAGTAGAATGTATTAATTTGCATTTACACATGTAGTTAGAATTTACATTTTATATCAATGCATTTTAGAGACTGGGGACTGTATTGAGCACTTCATTCGTCCCTTGCTGTTCCTACCACTTGTGATACCACCTAGATCAAAGCAAGAGAGAGAAAAGTCTCACAAAATTGCATGTCTCAGCCTTCATGATCTGCAGCTGTCCTAATCCCTAAAAGCACCAGCTACACAACCAGACTGTCACCGAAGAGAAGCAAGTAACAGGTACATATGATACCCATAAGATGAGTAAAAACAGAACATGACTTCCAGAAAGGCTTGAAGAATACGTTTGGGTACACACTAAAGCAGAAACACTGAGACCGGAACGAGAAAGCTCTGCGAGCCCTACATTTGCACTGGCAGATAGCAGGATGAAAAAAAGAGCATAGAATGTCTTTGTACATTCAGGATTCCGCTACTGCTTTATTTAACACCATTCCCAGCGACACAGAAATTGCTACAGAAAACAACCAGAACATTTTTCCAGTATTATCTGAATGCAAAATTCAGCTTATTTTATATCTTCCTTTCACTACAGAAGCATATTGGTGCTTTTCAACCTAAGGGATGCCTTACAAACCCATGCTTAGAAACACTGGGTTCAGTCACATCGACCACAGATGTCTACCCCAAAACCAGGGCTCTTCTTGGAAGGAGCACAGCAATTCATGTCCAACATCAAGAATGTGGACTAAGGACTTGAGAACCCCACATCAACTACCTGCACGACTCTGCATGGAGTACCTAGTCTCTCCATGATTCAGTTCCTCATATTATAAATTTGCAGTACACTCTCAGGTTAAAAAATATCACTTAGCGATCTTATCTTTTACTGCATAATATGCATGTGGGATGATAAATAAACCTTGAAGATTGCTCCTATTGTTTTTCCTATTATTTTTCCTCCCCTTGCTCTAGATTTTTCTGTTAACATCGCAGGAACAAATGAAAGTCTTATCAGTGGAAGTAAGCCAGGGACAAAAAATAAAATTGTTTGAATGATATTCTTCTGGGTCTCTCTTTGCAAACAATTTTATACCAGTTATTGTTAGAATAGGTTTCACTCAATCAGCTGACATGCTTCTGTATAGGTCTTGTGACAAGCTACATCAAGTAATTTATTCTGGAGGTGACAAGTGGATTATTATGGTTCAAGAATTGAAACAGGAATGGGCTCAGTAACATGATAAGGACAAATCAATAACATTGATATTTAGATCCTTACACTGTGTATTGCTTTTACAAGCCAAGAATATCGTCTTTTTCTAGGTCACAAGGTAATGCAGATGCAATATATTCCATGTGCCAGATCTTGTACTGAAACTTGAGTAGAAATAATCCAACATCTTAGAAATACTTAATTGTTGCCACATTTACAGGTATTAATAGGGAAAAAAAGCACCAGAAGCATTCCTGTGGGACTGTCAGGTACACAATTGGTACTTCTCCTGATACACACGAAAGGATATTGAAGGAGGAGGTAAATTTGGCGCTCATTTTGTCAATTAATATGCAAGTTAAGGTACAACACTCACAAAATCAGCTGTGACTGGAAATCAACGCCAGAGACAAAAATAGCAGGCACACAGGTAGAGACAGACTTTTCCTGAAGCAGAGAGGTAAGCTGCTGATTTGATTACATTCTCCAGATAGCAACAAGAATTATCTTGCTGAGATACAGAGTTGAGGGATAAGAAACCACTCCAGACAGTCATTATCAAGTGAGCACTGTAACCTTTCAAATACAAAGCCCTACCTACACACGTTATAATCCAAGAGCAACAACAAGACTACCAGGCTCCCTCATCTGCAATATCCTTTTGCATTTGCAGTCTAAATTACACTGGCTTTTGCTTTACAGGCTTATCACATTTTGAATTCATGTTTAATTTGATGTCCAGAGTCCCCCCGCACAGTAATACCCTCCATAAAAAGGCAATACTGTTGAAAAATAGCATGACAAGAAATCTATTTGGCTTCACTCTGAATATTACACCTAATTTTTAATAAATTCACGTGAAATATACTGACATATTTCAAATTAAAAAAAAAGAGGCATAAAAGAAACCAGGGATCCTTTATTTTCACAAGAAATAAGACTGTCTCGCAAGCTAAACACATAAAACTTCATTTTTCCTTAATTTACAGAACACGTGGTAGAACTTTGTAAATATTTGAAAAGAGATAACATAAAAGAGTAAAGGAGTTATTAGGGGTAACACATGGGAACCTGTCTGGGAATGAAAGATGAAAAGAGGAAGGGCAGGGAAGATTTGAGTTCCACTTTGTAACCACTGTTGACTGGTTTATGCAGAGGTAATGCAAGTGAAGCAGCACATTTTACTAACTATTAATTTCGTGTGTGTGTGTGTGTGTGTGTGTGTGTATGACATTAGGAACCAACTATGCATTCGTGCTCCACTGATGACAATAATTAAGAAAAACAGATTACTATTAAGCATTTAATTAGCTACCCTTTTGTGCATGAGAGTAATGACCTGCTACCAAATCCCCAACTCACAGTCTGTATACAAATAAAAACCGGAAAATAAATAACGGTTGCTTCAGGATGGCAGCACTATGTGGTATGAAGGAAATGAGCAACATGACAGCACAGCATCCTAACCAGGAAAGCCCTCAGCTACCCATGGAGGAAATACCCTGTGCTACAGAAGCAGAAGGTCAGCTTCTGGGAACAGCTTTGTCTTTTGTACATTCATAAGCTCAGCTCAGGCATACTGGGAGGAGTGCTGCTTTGTTCCAGCCAGCTTTGAAATACAACAGCTATCGTGTTGTCTTCCACAGGACTCCTACTTGTTTGTTAGTATCTGGGTGGTGAGCATTAACTCAGCTAAAATAAAAAGGAATTCAAGCCTATTTAAGCATCAGCAGAAGGCCCATTATATTGGTAACCTAATTTAGTAATTCTCTGACATTGTTTGTTCAACTATGTCTCTCATTATATAATTAAAGCTAATACATAATACTGGCAGGCCATGGAAACTGCTACACCAGACACTCTACAATGAAATAAAAAACAAAACAATACAGAAAGATACTTACTAGTTGGGTATATACACTTGTTTTAGCTTGCTTTCTGCTTCTGCTGCTTTCAATCGTTTCTTTAAAAAGAAAAAAACAACAAAGTTAGAATAAAAAAGAAAATAAGGGCTATTTTACCTGGGAGTCAAGTAAATCACCTGTAAAAACTTTAGCACTCATTAACAAACAAGTTTTCCTTTCACTGAGCAGCTATCATTTTCCAATAGGAAAACATACTCTGAAAACGGTTGTGGGTATTAAATGACTACATACACAGCACTTTGAAAAAGTCAAGCAGATTACAAACTACTATTTATAAGGACAATTTTTTCATTCCCATTCACTCCAATACAAATTCATACATTGTTCCCCCCGTAACTCTTTTTCTTCCCCTGCAGAGAAAGATCTGACATCAGCCTGTGCTTGGCGTCTTTGATAATACACAACAACTGGATAATAACAGGGATAGTAAAACACCTTCTCCGTCATATTTCCTCAACAGCTGAAACAATTTAAAGAGTTTGAAGGAAGACTTTTTTTGCTGATAGTCCTCTTTTCCTTTTTTTTTTTTAGAAAAAAAAGGATTGAAAACTGACTCACAGTGGAGATTTTCTTTAAAACTCAAAAAGGCTACAAGCTTAACTGAAAACTGACACAGAATTACCCAATACATTTGTTAATTATAGCATGTAATAACTTCCTACTAAACATCAGCCACGGGCAACCCATACATTTGCACTTTCTAAAGATGAAAAGCTTTAGGTAGACAAAAACCACTTGGTTATCCCCCTTTTAGACAAAAAGGAAATAAACCGCAGGCACAAATCTTAGGGGCCAGGTAGCAAAGAAAATCAAGGGGATAAAAAGGGAGAGGTTAACTAGACCAATCAGCTCCTAGTAAAAAAAAAAAAAAAAAAAAAAACCACCTTTCCCAGGAGATATTAAGGAACCTCACATGTTCAATGAAAAACACGCACAAAAATAGCCTTTCAGAGCATGGGGACACACATTTAGAAGTACACAGAGTTTGTCTCTTTACATGGCCTTATTTTGGTAAAACCAGCCATTAACTTCCATCCCCATTTCTGGAGTAGCTGGATTACAGGATCCTTTCAATGGGAAGCAGAGAATAAATTCCTCCAGAATGGTGGTACTCTTCTCTGTTTCAGACCATGGCACAAGAGGAAGACACAAGAACATGGCAGAGGAAGACAATTAGCAGGAGCTTTACTTACTGGCCAAGAATTCCTTTTACAACTCATACCTTCACACTGTTTAAAAGGAGAGAAATTCTAAGGTGCAAATTTCCTCTTTGTTACATAAACTAAATGAATTTAGGGTGAAAGAAACCTCTGGAGGTCTCTACGACAATCTCCTGCTGAAAGCAGGGTACATGCTCTTCAACATCCGTGGCAGTATCAGCAGCCTGCATAAAGTTACGTCAATGTTTTCCAGACAAACCAGCAGTGCAGTGTTTGCTAGGGGTTTTACACATATTCTAGACAAACAGATTAGTTTAAAAAAAATTTTTTTTTTTTAAACACAAGCAGCCACAAGGCACAGTGTAGGAAAATAACTGTAAAGCAAAAGTCAGTATCTGCACTAAGAAGCACAAGAAAATGTAATAAATTTGAAAAAAAGTGTGTCACATAGGAATATATAAATTCTCTTTACAGGGACATGATGGACACATGTAAAAACAATGAAGTAAAAGCTTCCAGCATGCATAAAGCTCGCTTTGATCAGAGGGGCAGTCTTAATCAACAGTTTTCCATTTGACAGCCTGACAGTTCCTCACCTAAACTCTCTAGACTCCTAAAGAATTCCCCTCTTACCTTTTCCAGCAAATAAAAGTCAACCCATCTTAGAAATCAAAGAATTAAGGTGTCAGACTAGAGAACAAGGACTGAGAAAACAGCTATCGAAAGTTATTCAGAGACTACGAGTATGCCTTCAGAAAGCTGCATCCAAAAGCAGACTTCTTGCTGCTGGTGCAAGCAAGTTTCCCAGGTTGGTTGCTTCTGTTAAATCTGGTCTCAGATAGACAGACCAAAAGCTGTCCTTGAGAAAGCCCAAACAGACTTCATGGAGACGATCCTTATCAATCCTGCAGCCTTGGAGGAATCGACAGTACACACTGTATTGGCAATCAGTAGGAAAATTAAAGAGGTTCTCCCTCTGTATAGAACCCAGAAATTCCAAGTTGAGCACTTTTAAAACACCTTGCTCAAGTCATTTTAGCTAAGTAACCAAAGCATCCAATGATAGGCATCAACAAGTGCTGCGAAGATGGTTCTCCAATAGCATCAGAAACCATTCTTTACCTTCCAGAGAGACATTACCCCCAAAAAATCCTCCTTTAACAAAATGCATGTTCAGGTGCCTTTCTGCCATGAACTGAAGGCTGTTCCACCCTCAGCCCGGACTAAAAAAAATCTTCTTTCCCCAGGCACAAACTGCCATGGGCAGTTATGTCAGAAGACCAACAGCCACAGAGCTCATGCTCTCCCCAGGAATTACAAGTAGTCTACCATCAGATACTGATAAACACTTAAAATACTGCTTGATGAACCTTGTACAAGAATCATATTTCCTTGAGGCCAAAGCAGGAAATTCGGGGAACTTCCACCGGTAGAAAACTGTTTTGTTTTTTTAAATTTCCACTAGATTTCTAGTGGAAACTGTGGGGGGAAAAAAGCTGCAGTGTTCTTGACAAAAGCTCCCAAGGGCACTATCTAGAGACATTATGTTGTGACAGTCTTGGAAATCTATGAACGGAAAAGCTTCATGCAAGCACAAAGCATTTCTAACAGCTGAAATATTCTGCTATCCACAATGTAAAGTCATTTGCCTCAGAGACATGGTTAATTTAGCTTGTTAAGCAACATTTTAGTAAAGTAGTGATGAATGTTAACCTCCCACCACAGATTTTGCTCATGACTGATGACCATGGTGCAAGCTCTGAGCTAACAACTGCCACAGGTCACCTGCACCTAGCAATACCCTCATCTCCTGCAGCTGCCTTGAGATCAAGGCAGAACATCTCATATAGCACGTGCCTTTATTACAATCCAGGACACCAGGAAAATTGAAGGCTTTCAGAAGGTTCCACAATGTACTAGATAAGAAGAGGTTGGTTTTGAACTAAGCATTTGTGGCTGTGGAGAATCAATAGCCCAGATTTCATGAGCTTCCCCTTCCAACAGTGACTGATAAGAGAAGGTACAAAGAAAGGTGCCTGACATGTAGTCACGCACAATTTCAGAACAATCCCTTCACAGAGAAGTGCTTTCCTAAGTCCTTTGCCAGTTATTAATTGATTTGTGCCCGAAGCATATTTATGCTATAAATTCTTAATGTTGTCTGATGTAGTTATGAATGTTCTCATCCACAAAAAAACCCTTAGCATTTGTAACTTCTTCTAGAAGCTTGGCCTAAATGAAATCTTTTGTCTCCTAATTATTTATATACGCATATCTTAAGTATGTCCTCATATTTACCTCATCATATTTTCCCCATCTATAAAAGAAAGATATTACCAACTTTTTATTTTTTTAATCCCACAGGGACCAAGGAATTAAAATACATTAAAATCCTGTACATTCATGTTGGTGCAAACATCTGTCCCTCATATAGCCTCTCCCCAGATTTAACATCTTTCATTATAACCACTAAGCTTGAAAGAGTCTTAAAATGTGACATATCACAGCAAACAAATGTTTGTGGTCATTTGCTAAAGACTGAATGTTTATAAAGAGAAAATAACAGAAGAAACCCAGGAGTTCAGGGGATATTTCAAGGTCCACAATGCAAGAGTTGGGTTGGTAGACAGTGCAGGAGCATCTCAAATATCCTCTAATATTTAGCCTCTTTTAGTTCATGCTGGGGAAGAGCAGCCTCTAACTTGCACTTTCTGGATTTAGGGGAAAACTTTCACACTGCTTTATTTTCCCCCTCAAAACTCTGAGCACACAAGTGCTGCTGGGAGGCAGGGGGGAGGCAGTGAGTCCATGATGCCATTGGCAGAAGTGCTTCCAGCTGCCTGTGCTCCTGCAACACATCTCAGCGCTGGTGTGCGGTACCTACAGTCTGTCGCTTCCTTGCCAAAACTACCATAGTTCCACGTTACTGTAGGCTTAAAAGGAGGTGTTCTGGGATAATATGTCCTACGTGTGTGGAAAAGCATTTCTTTGATGTTATTTCTACTTTGCCAGTACACAGTACTTTATGAAGGCTAGTACATTAAGATGTTACACACAGCTCTTGCCTAGCTACAAAGGTTAGCTTTCCTTAATAAAGATGTCATTGCATCAAGATTTACTCAGAGCTCCACCCTTCACACTCCCTACCTCATGTAGTCAAATTTAATGGCACTTCCACTTTCTCCATCTTCTCCTTTACATTTGTTTTTTTCAACACTGTGCATACCATAAAGATTCTGTCTCTTCCTCCTACTTCATCTTTGACATGCTGCACTTTTTTAATGGCACTTCCACATAACAAAAAGACAAGCGAGTAGGAATTTGTAATGCTTGATCTTCCTCTTCAAGTTTCATGCTCCTCAAGCACAAATGAAAAAGTAAAATTGAAGTCTTTAACCCTAAAAAAGCATATGACTAATTCAAATGATCATTTGCCACTGCCATGCCCTGAGCTATTCTCAACTGCATTGCAACAGCTGGAGAGTGTTATGCTTTAAAGTTTTCAGAACTTCCCCTCGTGATATACAAAACAGCAGAAGCACTTAAAGATCTTAAAAATAAAAAAAATAAAAAAATCATCCTGGAACACAAAACTGCCTAAGAACGCAGCTTTCATTCTGAATGAAAACATAGGCATGCCTGAACATCAAACTCTTTAAGAGCTTTTGAATTGCTGGGAAAAGCCATCAACAGCAGTTACTCAGTGGATGCCATTTCAAACCCTTCTAAATCAAAAATACATGTTCTTGTGAATTGATATGTGAAATCTGTCTCAAAAAAGATGCATTCAAAGGAGACATATGATACTGAACTTGGAATGCCTCTCCCTCATTTTCTTCAGGACAACTCTGAAAGGGTATCTTTGAAAGGACAACTCTTGGGATCACTTTGAACAGAAGTTCAGGAGCCTGCATCGGACCGTAAGTTCTGTGTTGACTTTGCAGGAGAATTATTCCTTCTAGCAGTTCTACCCTTGGAGGGTTTGACCTCCTCTTGAAGTGACTGAACTTCTAATTACTTTGATATCTGTCGAAAGCAAGCTGAAGCCAAATAGAAATCACTGTGTAAGAGATCCAAGAGCAAGCTTCAAAAACAGGTCACTTTGCATCCATCTCAATCACATCATCCTACTCACAAGACAAGGAAGTGCTGTACTAAGCCTTCCCATCCCAGGTATACCAAGCATCAGACCTTCCCCACGCATTTTTTTTCCCCTCCATACACGCACAAACATTTCTGTACGGCAACATTTCAACAAGCACGCCTTCTGCTACTTATTTCCAGAATATTCTGACTACTGGAACTCTTGTTTTAAGCTTGCGCAGGACTCTGCGTTTCCCTTATTGTTCAGTTCTGAGAAAAGGTCTTTTTTTTAAGTCAACTCAAAATTTAGCTTCCTCAATGTCAAGAAACAGATAGATTCTTCCTCAGGATTATGACAGAGTGCTTTCTTGCTCCGAGAAAATCTCAAAGGAAATACAGAAGGAAGTAAACAGTTCCCACTAACTCGTTTTCAAAGCAGGCAATTTGCTTGTGACAAAACCTTCATTACGAAGTTGTGTAATTCACAACAATAGTCTAAATAGATGTTTTTAAGTGCATTCAGCCAGAGAGTCCACAAGAATGAGCAAGTTAACAGTTTTTTTGTTTTGTTTTTAGGACAATAACATACAGACTTGGAAAATAATTTAATCATCCCCTTAAAAGGAGGACAAGTGAAAGTGAAGCAACTCGGGATACACACTTGTCATATCCTTACTTAGCACATTTTTCAATATGTATGGAAATGCTGTTAGCCCCAGAACCATTTTGTGGTATTAGACTAAAGAAAGAATCTACACAGACAAAACACTGAAGAAATAGATGGAAAAAGTGGTGAGGGATGTGCTTTGTCAAAGACTTAGTACATGTCAAGTAAAAAATAAATGCAAAGCACCATTATTTCAAATACAACTTCCTATGCTTTCTTTGTGGTTATATATAGATAGCTCTCCCAGGTCTTTTATAAATGTTTAATAGTATTATTGGCTTGTACAATCTGGGAATTTGAGATGAGGTCTTCAGCTCAGTTCAAACTTAATTGATGCAATATCTCTGTTCTGCAATTTCTACCTGTTCAGCTTATGCTCATACTGTCTCCTAAGTGCATTGCCTCTAATTGGAAGTTTTCCCCAAATCCCACTCTCTGGTACACCGCTGGGCAGCACACGTGAGGTACAACAGTATAATCATGATAGAAAACCCGCTGCATAGGAATACAGGAAAACAATATAAGAAACTGTGTGTGTGTGTGGGGGGGGGGTTATCATTTTATTGCTGCAAAAGCAAATAATCGAAGTCTTTCATGCAACTATCCCCTCTGCAATTTTGTCTTTATAATAAGGAAGTTCAGGAAAGTGGAAAGAGCAAAAGAATTTAACCACTTCCCAATGAAAGCACCGTTTCTACAGCTGTCTCTCCTTCCCAAAAATATTTGCTTTCTCTCCATTGTCTAGGACTGGAAGCAGTGTTTCAAGACCTGGTCAACATCATTAAGAAACACAAAAAGCAAGAGAACTTACTTGAGTTTATCTTACTGCTGCATACTTCCACCCCAAGGTCTGGAAGCAAACATCTGGACCACAATACTAACCTGTCTCCCATGGTATCCAAGAGTAAGCATCAAAAAAACTGCTCCCAACCTCTTATTTCTCAGCGCCCACTGATGCATACCTTGAGATGGGCAGAAACAGAACTTCAAAGCTGCAAACGTATCGTGGATTTTCTGAGCAGGATAGTGCTGCTTTTGCCTCTAACCTTTCCTAATTCCTAGTACTGCTAACTGTTTTGACTGCACAGGGGTGACATTTCACGCAACAGCCTATTTAAGATTCTAGTTTTCACTGACAGATAAAGTAGCTTTCCTCACTTTTTCCGATACCTACCATATTGCTAGATAGATTTTTATCTTTACAAGAACAGAGGTGAGATAAAAGATGTGTGGAAGGAAAAGACTAATTGATTCATCTCAGTGCAAATACTTAGTGTAGTACAGGTTGAGTACACTCAGGTCTCATCTCCTAAATGGCTGTAGTCAGACAGTACAGAAGCACTCACTATTACATTGGCACATTTTTTCTCCACTGTGCAAGCTTCTGTCACTGTCCCACTTGCCTACCATGCATTTCCTTATGAGAGGGAAAAATTTCCATCAAGGAATGAACTTGGGAAAATATTGGAATGAGGATGCAACTATTAATCCTGCTTAATATTTAAAAAGAAAAAAGAAACATAAAATTTATTCAGAAAGGGTTCCGATTTGTCCTGAGGAGCCCTCTGTAATTTAAACAGTGTTCCAATCAGAAAGAGAATGGTTAAAAAAAAAAAGTGTTACAGACCTTGATGGCTAAATATAGCAACATGCTGGTCAATGCCCCAGGCATCAAGTCCTTATCCTAGGCTGAGTATCTAACGAAGCAAGTTAAGGCAGGACATTTCTGTAACTCCACTTTTTCTAATACTTTAAATAGATGCCTATACATTATACTAATAATTACCATGACAAATCCATTATGTATTTCTCCCTTTTAATTAATTTTCCTATTAAATATTGTAAGTATTTTTCAGCAACATCCGATATTCTACAAAATTTTGCATGCTTCTTGCATCGTGCTTTCATTATTTAAGGTACCAAGCAGCCTTTGTATTTAAACAAGTAGGAGATAAAAATGACTGTAAACACTAGTCAAAAGTTGATTCTCAAGTATAATGAGTCTGGGAATTTGAGCCATCAATGCTTCCCACTTTACTTACAGTGCTTACATGGGGGAGACTCTGTGCATCTGCAATCAAAGTCATGGGCAGGCAGAGATGGGGAATAATGATGATTGCCTGTTGTACAGCAACCTCCCATTCCCGCACAAAAAGCTAAAACTGAAATTACTGCTGACCTTGAACTTGGTTACTGGCAGAGATTAACTGTATACTCTTCCTCGAGCTACTGAATTTCAAACTAGACATTTGAAAGCTCCAAGCAAACATGAAAAGAAAACACAAATGCCAATCCCACAAGTTTATATCTACTGAATGGCTGATGAATTTAGTGACAAGAGATTGTCTGGTGCTTCAGATGATCACAGAATCCACTCTTGGAAAGGCTGAACCCCACGAAGAAGAATAAAGCATCAGTGCTTGGTTTCAGTAGCAAGTAAAACAGCTTCTCTTGGAATGAAAGAGGCGATTCTGACTCTCTTACCTGCTGAACGTATCTGTCTGTAGTTTTCCACATATAGTAATACTCTATTATGCTTGTTAAGGACTTCCATGGGAGCTGGGAACATAAAGGAAAAGCAACAGTCATTGCAGGGAGCTGGCGCACAGCCTCGCTGAAATTCATGGGATTCCTCTGACAGTTTATAGCACAGTTTGCAACTACTAACCCTGCTAGCAAAAAAAAAGACAAGTCAGTGTCTGAATCTCTTAAGGACATTAGATGCACACGGGACCCATGTTAAACTAAATGGCCTTTCAAAAAATAGTGCTTTCAGTGTAGAAACAGAGCAGGTTACAGGCAAATCTTCATGCTGCACTGGCTCCACAGTAAACCATTCAAGAGAGGCACAATGTGGAAGGGAGCCACTGGCTGAGACAGTCTTGCTGCTTGAGCAGCAAAGACTCAAGCAAGAACCACAATGACAGTTATCACAGCTCAAATTTGCTCAGCTTCTATGTTGCTGGCCCATAAAAAAATATAATAAAATAATAACTACCAACAGAAACGTGCCATGCCAGCTGTTCTCTGCATGAAAAGCACAAGGCTTTCAGCAGGACCACAGAGTGTTGTGCTGCTTCCAAGTCCCTCCATCTAAAAGATTAGAGCACAGGACAGGCAACACTGACACTACTTGCTTTGTTCTGAGGACTCGAGCCGTGATACAGTGAAACTTGGCTCTCTTTACAGTGCCCCATTCAATCTGCAGGCTGAACACCTTGGGTGGAGATTTGGCCAAACTACAGGACACTTCCCCTGGATGCCCAAGATTCGTTTTTAAAACTTTTAAAGGGCCTTTTTTGAAATAATGTAAAAGCGACTAAATTTTAATTTTTCAGAAGGCTCGGTACTACTTCAAACACAAATTAATCTAGAGTAGCTAGGCTGTCACAACACTTTCCTAAATCCTCTCTCGGCTGTAGTGGAGCAGACTATTTTACATTAACATCTCTGAAGGAAAATCTATCATAGGTGATTTGAAATTCTGACCGTACAGTAGGCTGTCTTCAGTACGAGGTCTGCCTTTCCCCAATTTACTGCAAGACACATGCTCCAGTTCAAAGCCCTCTTCTTCAAAATGAAGAAAAACAACTCTGTTTAGACAAACTGTAAACCAGCTCTGTCACCGATCAGAACCAGTCTCACCATGTGGGCCCCCATTTTATATACTTACAAAATCTTGCTGAATGTCAGTGAAATCTTTTCCATATTTTTCTAGTGCTTCCTCAAAGAGGTTTGCCTCTGAAGCAGACCACTCCTCCATTTCATCTCTGCACAGGACTGGCCCACCTTGTGGCACAAGCGCAGAGATCGCCTTGGAAATGTCATAGACATTTTTGTGCAAAGTGTCCATAGCATGGAACTACATGGTTGTAGAAGAGAAAAATAAATTTAAGGACATGCATCCCGGGGGAAAAATGCTTATCAATGAAACAGCAGTAACACAAATCATGCAGTGAGATTTGAGGGTGCAGTTTTCTACATCTATCTGAAGTCAGTAAAAACTTGTTCCAACCTCAGACTCATGATGATTGTCAGTGTACAGGTCTAACATTCACTAACAATAGTGAGAGTTTTGGAACATGAACATCTGCATATGAATCTTGCTACTTTATCTACTACCCAGCACCTACACTGTAGCACTACTGTTAAGAAAATGCAGGGGATAGAGCCCCACTCACCAGGACTAAGCAGCCCTGCCCTGTTAGGCACCATCAACAAATGGAACATGAAGATAGCGGTCTGAGGGTGTATTTCCTAATAAACTTAGCCACGTACTTTCTTTGTCAAATACTGCACTAGAATTGCATATAAAAACAAGTATTTAAATACACACACACTTGTCCCAAAGGTCACAAATCCGAAAAAGGATTTAAGTCAAGTCACATATCATAGCTGAGTAGGAAGAAAAGAATTACTCCCATGAGCAATTATTCCTCAGAAAGCTGAGCTATGACTGTCTGTGACTTGTGATTTACAAGGGGTAAGAACATGTTGAGAGTGAGGAATTGGTATTAGTAAATGAAAGCTTGGCTTTATTTCTTGATTTCTGTAGTTTTAAATCAGGATGTTATTTGCCTTTCATCATACCAGGGTTTTGTGCACATGCATAATCAATCTACAGTGTTTTATCCTAGAATTTGTTCTACATATGATTTCACATTACTCAGTTATGAGGTGAGGCTTTGATAACAGTACTCTGGAGACTTCATAAATTTTATTCACATTTCTATTCAACTCTCTCCCTAGCATAGAAATTTAAGTTTTCCCTTTCCTCTTATCTATTCAGAATCCTTTATAATTCTAAAATATTAACAACATCACCACTCCTTATGTACACCAAAATGAAGCTCAAAGGAAAGAACTCAATCAACTGAAATTTCTTATCTGACCACAAACTTTACCACACAGACAACTTTGCCCAGGGATGCCAGCGGCAGTTGGGGAAGTGATAAGGAGTGGCATTCTGGCACTGTAACATTGCAGACAGGCAGATAATCATTTGCATTCTTTTCAAGACCGCTACTAAGCCCAAGCAAGAGATGGGCTGTGAAGCATGGTCAAAACGTTAAAAAAAAAAATCTGAGTTATCCATGATGTATCATAAGAGGCACAGAGCCAGAAAAAGTTGCTTCACATGTAAATAAAGGATTCCTTTACAAAGACAGGATCTGGTTCACAGCAGGCCACAATTACAGTCCATCTGCCCCTCTCCTTTTGCCAACTGTTACTGCTGAGGTGAATCATTTTACATCTCTCGGTAAGTGAAGGTCCTCTTAAAAATCTTACCAATGTGATGTCCCTAGAGGCTGCTGCAGCACTCATGTGCAAACTTGGCTGTCTGACAGAACTACTGCAATCTAGCGCTCGGGCAAATGTACCAACAGACCTGAAAGAAATTAAAACAGAGCATTAACTTTGTATGCAAGGCAAGCATAAATATCAACACCCAACCAAGACTTTCTGAGATCAGCAGACTCCATTTCTCAGTAACGAGATTATGTGGTTTGGCGCTAGTTCTGAGCCAGAGACCAGTCTCTTCAGATGTGGTTTGTTATTACAGACAGTTTATTGTATTTAGTTCATATGACCAAGTAGGCTTAGGCATAGGAGGGAAAACAGTGAAAGACTCGAAGATCACAAATGGGTAGTTTTGAACTATCTTATCCCCTGTCTCAACACAGACTTCTGAATTAAGGTTTAACAGAAACTGATCACAAGTAAGCTTTATGAATGGCAAAAAAATCTTTTCCACAATAGCATGAGCTGCATTGTCCAAAAGGTATGGAGACAGATGCCAAGACCAGACAGAAAAAAAAATGCACGAACAATCATTTTTCTAAGTTTCAGAAAAATTAAAATAGTCTTTATTTTACAACATAGTGTAATGTTGTAAATACATATATAGACTGTGCAAGAGTATAGCAATTCTCAAATACTTCCTGATGCCAGCCACTCCTGCTCGTTAGGCCACAATTCCCATGCTCCTCATTTTATCCCTAAAAGAAATGAGTTGGAGAAATCTTTAACAGGAACATTGGCTGTAGTAATTCCCACTGCCCTCACTGCTTGTTGCAGCACACGGTTGGGAACGCTCGTGCTCCTGCACAGTGAACCGGTGCTGAACATCTCTGAGCAGCTACAACAAAAAAATCCTTTTCATTTTTTTTTTTCTCCCCCACTCAGATCACTTCCCCAGATGAGTTGAGTGCACAGAGGAAAAAACTCTAGTGCCAAACAGTGCATTAGGGGAGGAAAGGTAAATACTTATGCAGTAGTCCATCAAATAACTGATTTTGGCCAAAAGCCAAAGCTGCCTCCCTCACGCAGGTTTTGGTGCACGTTCACACATCACCTTCTCCCCAGCCTCCTTCTCACTCATCCCCGCCCCTGGTTCATGGATTTCACGGATTCCCCAGAACTGACACTTTTTTGGTACCTAATTATATGCTGTATCCCTTTGCTGATTCTGGGCAGAAGCAATCTTCACACTGATCTTTTCCGTGACTCTCTTTACAGCAGGCAGCCTCAAGCAGCTCTATCAGCAAACCAAGCGGGCAGCAGCCAACGGCCAGAGCTACTAGAACAGCTTCACCACCAGAAGCCTACCCGAGGTGGAAATGGCCATCACAAAGCAGCTCTGCAGTCACTTGAAACCAAGCCACGTGCAAACCCCCATCCATGGGGCACTTCTACCCTCTGGCTTCCTACTGGACCTTCCTGACACCAAGATCGGAGCACTGCGTGGCCGAGTGGCAATTTGAATCAACACTGCTGAAAATCAGCCCAGCAAATGAGCTTTTTGTTGATGTCCTGTACTTCACTTGATTAGAAGCAACTGTGAAGCTGCAGGCTTGTCAAGAAGCAGGAACACCCTTTGCTGGAGATATCCCAGCTCTCCCCATCACTCTTTCACCTGCTTGTTCCACATTGCTGGTGGAGATTATCCTCTCCCCACTTTCAAACACTTCCCTATATCCATCTGATTAAGTAGAATTAATCTGTTGCCCATAAATCACTTAGTTCAGCAAGTTTGACTTTACTGTTGGCACAGGTCAAGGGAAACAGCAACATATTGTGTAAGCAGCACTGTGAAACTTCAAGAGCCTTAATTTTATGGTGATTCCTTAGTGTAGACATAACACTACAGATTTTATGAACCTTAAAAAAAAAGCCTAAACAAAAAGCACATGTTTAACTAAAGACAAGAATGTACTAATGGATTCTGAACCATCAGATTTTCTTCAATCTTAACCAACCTACTTTTATTCTCAGCTCCCTGTTACTGGACACTCACTCAAGGCCTGATTGTCCATGCAAAGGTTTTAAAGCGTTGCAATTCAGATTAGCTGTTTTTAAAAATTTTGGCTGAAGTTCACAATAATAGCAAGCTTTATCTTCAAAGTACATAGAAAAATCAATTGTGTTGTATATTTCTGAGTATACACATTTCTCGAGTACTTAAAACATCACATTTCACCACCTCCTTCATTTTCCTCAATTCTTTTTTTTTCCCCGAGCTTGTATCATTCAACATGTTGAAAACATTTACTGCCATTTCATAAACGCACGCTTGTTGCATCATTTAACAGCTTCAGTCAGAACTAGGGGGCCCCATCCAGACAAATTCTTATGTACAAGCTCTCATGTTACCTCCTCAGGAGACACCCCATTAACTTACCCACTACATACATGGCAATGCCACACCCAGTAAAATTCAGAAAATTCAACAGCATGGTAATTCAAGGGGGTAAAATACAAGAAGTAGATGTCTGACAGCACCAGGGCCGAATCCAACAGAGTACCCAAAATATAGGCTTAACTCTGTTTTCCAGGGCTAAAGCCCTTGGCTGCAGCAGGCTGCCCTGAGAGTCGTGGTCACACACCATGGCCAATGAGCAGAACTCTCAAGAGCAGCAAGCCAAATACTACTAGCAGATTGTAACTTTACACACCCCTTTCCTACCCGTATCTAATAGTAACTTGCTCCACTGACTACAACCACCAGAAGGTCCAACTATCTGTCTACTCACACCACTTTCCTCCCATGCTTCCACAGTCTCATAAACTTACCTAAAAGACAGAGCCTGGAGAGCATTACCTTTTTTCTTTAATTTTTTAGAATTACTCAGTCACCAGTTGCTACGAGCCTAAATTTTAGTATAGGCTTCTGTTCATATAAATGCACAATACTGAAAAAGCTCACGAACATTATAAAAAAAAAAAAAAACATGCTGATGGACAAAGATTGCCTTAGGCTTAAACAGAAGCATAAATTTTACCATCCACCATCTGCACAGATTTACAGGGGTTTACTTTATTCTGCCTACCTATTGGAATCTAGGCATAGAAAACATCCACACTCCATCAAAAATGCTTTACCAGACATCTTAGCTAACTATTATTGCATGTTGAAATGTGACTGGATTTGAAAAAGGGAGAAAATGGACACAGTAATGAACTGTCAAGAATTTAGTTCACTATGCCTTCTGCTCACTGGCCAAAGTATTTGAAAACCCTCACCAATTACAGGACAGTTTTTACATAAAATGGTTTATATTTCATAAAAGTGATTAACTTTGTGGAAGTGAAAGTTGTAAATCTGAGCAGCTGTTCCTAAAGTCATGCAATTCCCAGGAAGGCATGTAATATGTCTATCATTTCAAAATGAAACACATGAATCATGCAACCAAACCAGCATTCATACTAGTAAAGTAAAAAGAACAAAAAAGTGCTTGGAAAAGAAGTGTTATTAAAATTTACTTATTCAGAGAAGAGGTAAATTGCTCTTACCGTGCTACCACCAAGAACTGGTCTATCTGCTTGTCTACTAGCGGGTTAAAGGCTTCCCAAACTTTTGTTTCAAGTTTTGACTGATCTCTTCCATCATCCTCACCTAGTTGAAAAACAAGTTAGAAATGCTCAGTATGGCTGTTTTGAATTAAAAGTACTTTCCCGATTTTGTATCTCACAATAATTTAACCGTGAAACCATCTCAGATATTCTGCCTAACAGTTCTCAGCAAACTCACCCATTTGTCTGTGACAATTTCAGCTTGACAGACACAACAACCCAGCTCATCTGAATCAGGCAATCAGATGTAGAAGAACTACGTCTTTCAAAGGACACAAATAATGAGGAACAGAGTACATCCTTCTCCAAACTAGCCAGTCTCTCTTCAGACTCCTCCCCAGCTTCTCTCTACCTTCTCCTCTACCTTGCAGCTGTTCCAGAAAAACAAACACACTCCCAGCTGCTCTAAGCATGCAATGAGTAGCTGGTTCAATTTGCATCAGCTGCTTTCTAAGGGGTAAATCATGGCACCAGATTCTCTTGCTTCTATTTTCCCAACTAAAACCAAAATACCATGGAAAAATACAGGAGCTACTGAGCTTTTTTTTTTTCCTGCTCCTTTTCAAACATCTGGAGATTATCCTTCTCTGAATCCCTGTGTTGGCCTGCTGAGGGAAGAGAATGCCTTTCAAATTAGTTCATCCTCACTTAGGAGGCTAGCCCAGCTGCTGAATAAATACCACAGACAAATTAAACAAGAGTCCTGACCAATTTGTTTGCCTGTTCTAACATTAGCCTAACAGTATCAGCAAAGCTCCGAAGCAGAGATTGAAGTGCCTCATTGCTTTTATATCTCTGCCTGCACGGTTTGGTGAAATCCCTTCCAACACGGCTCACAACACCTGCTCTCTTAGGAGGAGCACACAGAGATCCGTCTCTGTGCGCTACACGGGTCTCAGAAAAGTATTTTTTCACCCACTTCTGGATCTGCAGGGCAGTGCAAGGACCAGTCTGGAGTTACCATCTGGTAACCAGTAATAGTTACTACCGCTGGCCCCTCTTGCTGGGCTAGGGTCCTCATGCTCCTTCTGCTCCACAGTACAGCAGGACAGGCTGAGGTTGCACATCGTGTTCAGAGCAACAAATGCCTCCTCCTGCCTGTTCTGCAGGTGAGAAATCTAGGCTGGCAGCCAACACCAGCGGATGGGGAGGGGGCTCTGAGGAAAAGGCACCCAGCAATAATGGGCAAATTGATGAGGGGAGACAGCATTTAATTGGCAATAATTTGGGAGGGGCTCTTACAGGGAAGTGAGGCTTGATTAAAAACACAAAGGCTTTACAGATGTGATGGAAATTTGTGCTTCCCATGGAAATTCTGAAGTCTCTTAATAACAAGAGTGCAAGCTCTGAGAGAGCCAATTAATTCAATTTGTTTCAACAACTTTTATGATTTGGACAAATGCCCACTTAAAGACTGGTTTGAGACCTAACTAATTGCCTTCAGTGGGCAACAGCTTCAGTCACTAACACACCAGGCCATTGGTGTACGCATGACCTGGCAGTAGAAACCTCCATCTCCCACACGGGCCACATACATAAAAACGGCCGCATTCAACATGGCCTCTTGAGAATTTAAATAAATTATGGAAATTACCCTCTTTTAATAAGTCTGTTATATCTGCCTGGTATCTGTTTCCAACTCGAATTTCTCCTTTATCAGCAAGTAGGGTCTTTTGTTGAGGATCGTATACTAGTGAATAGAAGAAGAAATCCTAAAAATAAAACAAAAGCAAAAAAAATAAACAGTATTATTAACTTTTATTTTTAGTGTTGCATACATAGTAGCAGGCTTTTACATTGTAAGTTTGTTATTAGCTATATATAGATTTTAAAATTGGGTGAACAAACAACAAATGAACTACCAGTTTTAAAACCCAACATTAAATGCTGTCTCTTTCTTCTACACTGCAAGTGTAACAACTCTCCTGAACAACAGCAGTTCCCTCAGCGTACAGTCTTTGCAGTTGGAATGAACATGGCTTGTCTTGCACAAACAGGGCTCAGGAGGGCCAGAAGATAATTCTTAGCAACACCAGCTGGTTTAGAACACACAACTGCACTTTCCTGCTCATCCAAATAGCAGTAAGTACATGTGACTTATCTGCACAGAAATACTGGTACAAACTAAGGCATAACCTCAGAGTGTTGCAGCTATACCAAGAGAACACCCCACAGAGGCGCACAGCCCCAGGCCATCTCTGTGGCCAGACTTGCTCCAGCACGTTGATGTCCCCCTCGCACTGGGAGCGCCCAGACTGGACACAGCACTCCAGAAGTGGTCGTGCAAGCGACGAGCAGAGGTGGGAATCCCTGCCCTCAGCCTGCTCCCTGCTCTCTTGCTAATAAAGGCCGGGATGTGGTTGGCCTTCCTTGTCGCAGGGATGCGCTGCTGACCAACCCGTTGCCTGCCACCGCTTAAGCTTAAATTGCCGTCTGTCCTTCTGCTGGTTCTTGGGCAAAGGGAAGCAGATTTGGCGGCAGCAGCAACTAGCTGCAGGTGGTAATACATTAATTTGTTGCTTTTGCTCCAGTAGATGAGAAAAAAGCCAAAAAAGCTGCTTGGCTCCCATCACCTGGGTAAGCATGTACAATTAAAGCAAAAAGTCTTACCAGAATGAGAATGTCCTGCCAGGGTGGAAGAAGAAAACAGCCATAATTTTAACTACACAGTTTAAGTAATTAAACTTTTCTGCACAGGTAAGTTCTCAGCTATAGCTACTGAGTGACAAACCAGAGACCAAGTATGTAGTGTGGGATATGGGGCAGGAAGAGGGCTCTGTTAGGACATGAAATAACATATCAAAATCCCTCTCCACAGTAACAATGTCACCATGAAAGAGAAGTGTTTCTAAACAGAAACACACTATGTAACATTTTTCACATCTTGAGTTTCTGGCTCATTTTCCCTTTCCCTGTATTTCTATGTAAATAGCAGGCACCCTCTTTAAGTACCTCTCATTTCATGCTCACCTCATTTTCCCTTTCCCTATATTTGTATGTGTCAACAGCATGCAACAAAAATTAGGACAAAACCAGCATCAGTTTTAAGCTCTGTTCATTCTCGTGAAGAGGAGGCAAGGGAAAAGTGAAAAGCCCCCAAAAGGAAGAATCACTGCGAGCTTCCCCAGTAACATGGCAAATATTCTGTGGGTTAGAGATTCCAAGGTACATATTAGGTTTGTTTTCCCAGCCCTGCACATTGCACATATTAATCTAAAACTGATACCACATAGGTAAGGTCTCCCATGTTTTCCTTACACATGTAAAGCATCCAGCATGTAATTACAGAATTTAAGAAAGTTAAATGGGGGGGAGGGGAAATAAGCCAGCCAAACCTATTTCGCTAGCTGAGAAAGCACTGCACAAAAAGGTATCGCCTATACAGCACAGTACAAGAGGCAAGACAGGAATCTGCACTGATCCTCTCCAGCAGAAAACATGCTATTTCCCCACGGTGAAAGCATGAACTCCAAGGGCAGGAACAATCTCACGTTCTGTCACACGACAACAGGACAGAAGTCATAGCTAACACTTGACAAAATGCTGTCCTACCACCCGGTTAAGTGAACTGGAAGGGTTCTATTTCAGGAGATTCGGTTGCATCCTAAATCAATAATATTCTCGACAGAATTGATTCCTACTGCCACAGGAACCAAGGTCAATTTACATCAACCTACCAAAAGGAGCAAGCTTCAGAGTAGAAGAAAACTCATTTATATTATAGCTGGGTAAAGAAATTTGGGTCTTTTGCTCCACAACACACACAAAGTTCAAGATATTACAATACTGGAGATATACTGTCGCATAAACAAAATGTAGGAAAAGGTTTTGTCTTGTGAGCTTCCACTTTATAAATACAGTATTTTATTCGTTCCAGCTCCAGAATACCTAACTATAAGACAAAGTATATGCAGTGCAACATTAATGCTTTTCAGGCACACTGCCCAGCAGATCCACACACCAAATGCTGTAGTATAACAGCACGGTGGGCTCCAAGACCAGATTCTGCAAGAGATTTCTTAATGCAATCTTTGTTGGCCAGGAAAAGTCATTCATTGTGGAGGGGTTTTCCCCTGTAACATCTGACTGTGAGATGCCCTATTACTTCTCTTTTATAGATTATTGCTATGTATTTACCCAACTAATGACAATCACTCATTGAAAAAAAAGGAACAGGCTGCACATTTCTGTTTGCCATTCTTCCCCCACCCCTTTCTGGGAAGCAGAGGCAAGGGAAGGCAGGAGGAAGGCAAGCAACAGCTCTCTACAAAATAAAGAATTAGAAGTCTCTGGTCTCTTCTACCCAGCCAGGGCTTCCCCAGCAGAGAAAAGATGGAAGTTTAGGGGCAGAAGTGTGAATACAAGACAGAATGCAATCCCCAGAAGTAATGCAATACCACTACCATCTTCCTCCATGAAACATGAAATTCAGCTCACACAAATCGTGTGGGATTTCTGAAAACATTAGTAAGTTGAATGCCAACACAAACTACAGCCCAAGGAGCAGAGCAGATCCTTGTATAGTCTAAAGTGCGTGTGAGCTCTTGATCACCACTATGTGATACAAACATGAGATTTTTCAGAAGGGTTTCACAAAGCGACGTTCACAACAAAATAACGTGGCTCTTCAAAATCCTCCATGCTTATTCTAGCTGTCAAAACTGCATATGACAAGTTTGCAGCAGTGAAGAAAAAGAAGGGTTTTCTGTTTTAATTTCAGAACCCAGAAAACACTCAACATGTTTGGAAAAAATAAAATGACCTGCCAAGAGTTAAAATTAAACCATGACTTTCTGCTTCTCCGAACTGTTATACAGACACATATGCTCAGAGCTTCCCTACCCAAGCCCCGAAGCTACCAGTAGCTATAGCCAAGAACCAAAGCCACCAACTGCAGAAACACAGGAAAAAAGGCTCAAAGTGAAAGTACAGTACAGAAAGAATGGTTAGTTTATTACAGCTTGCAAACTTACCCTCGTGAAGTCAGTTGGGGTGAAGGGGAGGGGGATACAGTTTAATTATACAGCATTTTATTTTTAGGGGGTACCAAAAGAAACAGAAATGCCAGATATCTACCTACCCAGCAGGCAAAATTCACACAAGCACATGGATATATCCTAGCAGTGCAGTAAAATAAGTGGTACATATAAAATAGTTTCCTGCAAAATAGGGAAATCTAATGCTTTTGCCATAAGTGGCTATGCCCTTCTCTTGATCTCCTCGAGAATTCAGTATCAACAGAAAATACAGCCTTTCAGTTGCTTTTTTCCCTTTTTCCTCCCGTTCCTCAATTCTGCTACACACCCAGTTTTGCCAGGCACAGTAAAGAAGTCAGTGCTGGTCCCCTTTCTGCCCCTCCCTGAATTAATGGAGCAATCTTCGTGAGGAGCATGACAAAGAGAGTGGAAGGATGAAAAAACAGATAACACAAATGTAATTTTGCTATGCTTACTATCTCCCTAAAAATTCCCGTCTGCATGTTTAACCTCCTTCAAGGCAGACAGCCTTGGGCTGAAAACCTACTTTCAGTGGTCATAATATGCAAGAAATCAAATGACAGATTCCCTAGAACTGCTTGTGCTTTACTGACAGAAGCCACATTAAAAAAAATAAATGCACTTTAAAAGCAAACAGAGGATTAAAACCAGGAAAAAAAAAGTAGGAACAACAGTTCAAAACAACACCATCCAGTGCTAGTAATTCACCCGGCAACAAGTATCTCCTTTTCTTAATCTCTTTACCCTTCACCCAAGCACAGTGCTGTTCCTGAGCTTTTAATTTCTTTACCATCTGTCCAAGTTAGTTTGCACCACGGCAAAATACTGTGCTAAGTGACAGGACACATTCAGGGAACTCTCTCATTCTGTGAAATCTCTAAGTGCCTGCTCAGTTTAAAAATAACCTGCATCACTCATTTTGCATTTTGAGAGTTCAAAAGGATGAAAACAAGATCTCTTTCTATTCCTACATCTGCAACCAAGCAGTTGCGCGATTAGAGGAAGACAGTTCCCTTCTCTGTCTCAAGGCACCTACCTGTAAAATTGGTGGTAATAAAACGTTTGGGGAGCAATTGAGAAGGAACACCATAAAGGTTGGGTACTGGTAAATCTAAAACTAATTTCAGTTTGATTAACTTTTGCTTTCAAATGGGCATATCCTGGGCTGCTAGTTGGTGACAAGCATTTCTGAATACAACAGCCCTCGTTTGATGCGCTGCCATTTGGCAGCCCTGAGCAGACTCGACATGTTTTTGGTTTCACATTCCAAAGAGAAGCCCGACTATTTAATCCCTATGCTTTGTTTAAAATTCTCTTAAACTGGAGCATCGGATTAAAATTAATCTTACATTTAAATAAATACTAAAGAAAGTTAAAAATACACTTAAAAAGAAAGCCCAATTATAAGACAGACTGCAATATGCTCCTTCCAAAGGGGGGGGGAAAAAAAAAAACTACTGTTTTCAATTACAAGATTTCCTCTCTTGTATAACATCTAAGTGTTTTCAAATCCAAATGTAATGCTTGCAGATGTATTCAAATAATAATACACTGAAATTGTTTACTATTCGTTAGTGCAAAGTTTAAGAAAAAATTGCTGCTACTCTCCAGAAGTGAAGTTTTCATATTGTCAAATTCCAAGACTGCATAACCCAGCCGGCAGCCAGAGGTCTAGCCACAATTAAAGGTATATAAATATATTAATAAAGGACTACAATTGTGATTTTAAAAATTACAAAACACCTGAAAAAGTAAACCCCAAGATGTATATTCTGAATAGTGATTAACAGCACGACAATTCAGTTGCAAGTGTTCATTTGAGGTACTTTCAAAGAGCCAGATTGCTAAAATTTCTGCAGGAGTCAGAAGTTAACTGACAAGTAGTTTTTCAAGCATCTAAACGTCTGTAGTGGCAAATAAAGGATTACAGGTAAATATTTTGAACAGTGAGCTCAGAAAACAGGGAACTAAGCTCCTCAGAGATCTGAGGTGAGATCAAACTTAAACCATATTAACATAAATCTGTAAGATTTCAGGAGAAAGCTAATATATAGAAATACAGTTTGTTAGCTTGCTCCCTCTTCTACAGTCGGTCACTTCACCTCCCACCCTGTCTAGTCTGGGGGCATGAGCCTTTGCTTTGAACTTTCAGACTGCCAGGCAGATGAGCAAGAAGGGTTCCCTTAACAGAAGAGACAGCTTACTTGTCACAGGGATGCCTGGCCTGCTAGATACACAAAGTTTTACATCAGAATGAAAACTGTATTGAGCCTAAAGCTTCCCACTATCAATGCCCAATATGCTTAGAAATGAAAGAACCTTCTTCTTAGAAAACTTGCGAAAAGCAACCAATCCTAAATTGTGCCAAAACAAAGTGTTCAAGCTTGACAGTTCACAAAATCGGTTCATACCTCCCGTTCCAGATATGATTTAAGGGATTCTGTCTCATTTAACAGAGTAACGCTGCATTTGCCTCTAAAAAAAGAGAAACATATTTCATGAAAAAACATGCATCTTAAATGCTTGTGTGATTCACAAGATGGTACTATTGAAGTTGTACACAAAAATTAATATTACAAAGAAGAATACTTGAATAATGATAATGCCATTTGTTTTTTGAATAAAAAGCACTGGGAGAAAATGGCCATTACCTAATGTGTGTGGCTGGCAGAGATTCCAGCTGTCGTGAGAGAAACAACTCACGATGTCGTAGCTGATGCTTCTGTTTCTCTGGCAAATCAACCATTTCTGGATTTTCCATCTCTTCTTCCATTTCTCCTAGTTATAAAGAGACAACATTCACCATCAAGAACACAGTGCAAGTATTCACTCTGGGTCAATCAGAAAAAGCAGCTCCAAAACCCTTGCTAAATAATAAATAGACATAGCACACAGATGAAATCCAACTTTGTCTGAATCCCTGCATTTCAGCCAGACAATTAATTAGATAATTAGTACAGATCCTTTAAGTTATGCCTGCGATTAACTGTATTTATCAGCACTAGAATGAAAGCACTCCAGGTGCATGCTTCCTGCAGTGGCTCACCAAGCTGTAGTCACACAGAAATCTGCCACCAGCGGACAAACCCTTGAGAGAGCTCTTCTTGGAATCATCTCTGCACCACTGTCTTCATCGGGAAGAAGCTGATGCACAATGAATGAGGCAGTAAAAGCGAAGTCCTTCCTCTTTGCCAGGTGTCGGCTATCATATACCCTACTCCTTTTTCAGGATATCAGTCACAGACTGTCCCATCCCATCTTCAACAGCTTCTAAAGGAAATGCCCACTGAAAAGGCTAGTTTAGTCATTTAGCGTATTTTACTCTCTTCATCCCAACCACAGCCAGTAGATCCCAGTCATGAGATTAACTGGAACGTAACCAAGTGCCCAAGGCCAGTCTTGTAACCAGCCCTACCCTACCACACCACACACATCCGACTGCCTGCAACGCTGCCGCATTTCAAAAGCTCCCTTTAGTCTGTAGTCAGGATCCGTGACCTCGGGCTTTGAGACATACCATCTCCATCCAACTGGTTTTAAATGAATGCCAAAGTAAATATATGAAATCACACACATACTGATACACAATTGATCCAAAACATCTCTAGGCATCCTGCTTGTCAGAAATAAATTACTAGTGTTTTGTGTTCATTAGCAAGTATCCTGTCAATCACACGAGACAAAACTGTGGAAGGTAAAATACTCCAAGAATACTGCAAAGCTTTTCCGTGATGAAGGACCGCAAAAGAAAACATCAGACTTTCTCCTTCCCTAAGAAATTAAGGCAATTACTCTATTTTCCAAAACCACGGTACAGTTTCCCTGACTCTAGTAGAATGAGCTGTAAAGTCTCATACATGAATAGTAAAACTCCAATTTTACTGCAGCTGTACTCTCAAAGAGTAGACTTATGCCTGCAGCTTAATTCAACACTTGTTGCCAAGAAACATTTCTAGTCAAAAACACATACAGGCACAGTTGTGATTAATATACCCTTAAGATTAGTTAACTATAATCCTCATAGCTATCCCAAAAGAAAGCAAACAGAAGGGAGCGATCTCCATTTTATAAAACACTAAAATTGTGTTCGGTTTTAAATAGGCCACCATTATGCCAAAGGGGGTGACAAAAAAAAAAAAAAAGACGTACCCTTCACATTCCCCACAATTTATCACTCTATTTTACCATCCTGGAAAAAGGACTTGTGGTTTATACGCCCTTCAGGTAAGCTGCTCCAGCAAGAAAAGGAAAAAATAGCAGCATAATTAAACCAGACTGCAACATACAATATCTATTATACCACATGAGCTGTTAAGCATACAGCAGCATGCACTTACAATTTAGTATATTCCTAAGAACAGGAACACAGAATTTACATTTGTGCCACAGTTTCATGGTTCTGCAATTTATTTACTGAAGTGGATTCTGTTTTAGTTGAAAATTAATATTGTGGCTGCTGACCTACACTATAAATATACCAGCAGCAATCCACAAACAAGTCAGCAAGTTACAAGTTAGCTTGCTTAAAAACGGATGGATACTAAAATGAAAAGGCATTCATGCCTGCACTTATGAGAGTTTTTGGAGAATGAGAGCAGTGCACTGTGTAATGCAGGCAAAAAACTATAAGGAACAACCTAAAATACTTAATACCTTCAGTATATTTAATAGCCTAGAGCTTTCAAAAATTACATTAAAAAAAAAAAAAAAAAAGACGACTGTGCCAGTCTTATCTACAAACAAAATGAAACCACCCAGCAAAACCAAGCTAATCTCAGGAACTGCATCCCTTCAGCTATTCTTGTCTTCCAACTCCTGTTTTATTTATATGTCTAGCTTTTGTAATAAAACAAGGAAGGTGGGAAGCACACATTTTCTTCTTATGCCAGCTCTGCTATGCACAGCCTTTCAAAATAAAAAGGCACAATACATTTTGACAAATGCATTCTGAACCAAAGGAAGATGGAAAGAAAACAGGACTAGATTCAGCACAGGAATCTGCCTTGCTGAAGTCACATAGAAGCAGCTTTGACAAAAACTGTAACTAATACCACCTCATCACCTCCTCACGTACAGCAAAGGTTTAAGTCAGGCTGTAAGCCACAATGGGGGCTGACGCAGGATCAGGTTCTAGGACAAGCCTGTCTGACACATCTGCATCTCAGCCTCCCAGAGCTCAAGCTCTCAGCAAAGCAGTTTATCCTTGAGAATGGCGGCCCTCGAGAAATGAGGGCCGCAGTCTTCAAAATAAATAATAACAACTGTAAAGATAAATTATTTTCAGAAAGACTTGCCCACGTTTATGACAGTACTGTAGAGTAAGTGATGAGAAAACACAGTAGGTGCAGTATACTGGGACTTCAATGCTCTCATAAAGCCTTACTTCAAAATTAATCTCTCTGCTTGATAAATGTGCTCATGCAGATTTAAAACTAAACATGTAGTCTTAATACAAACAGTAATATTTCAGCTATGCAGAAGTAGCCAGTGGAATGCTGCAAGGAGTGCATTAGATTAAGTATTATTTGATATTTGATGACAGAATCATTAATAGCACATAAGAAAGGCTTGAAGATGACTTATATTGGAAACAGGAGACAGGCAGATTGGACACAAACAGCAAGACTCGCATGAAAGCTAACATATATGGGGAAAAATAATTAGAAAGAGTAAACTTTGAGTTGGCAGGAGAAACCCAAGAGGCAGAAATTGTAATTTAAAACGACTGGGTGTATGAGATGCGAAATTAAACATCAATATTTGCTAGACACTAGAAAGAATAGCAATTTGATATAGATCAGACTGGGCTCTCTACACTATCAGAGGTAGAAAGGAACAGCCCTTGTTCTGCATGCTGGGTGTTGTATGAGTTGCTACACAGCAGAATTCAGAAAAGCACAAAGGCAAATGATACAGAAATTAGGTTTAGAGAGCTCACTAGGATGTTCAGCTTGGGAGACAGGTAAGTCTGCAGTAACAGAAGAATTAGTTAGCATGGCATCGCTACCATTTAAATTTAAAGAAAAAAAGGGTCAAAACATTGGGAAACACAACAAAGTTGGTGGCACCGACCTGTTAAAGTTCCTTCAGTAGGAAGGAAGCTTTGACTCTTGGTACTTGCTCAACTGAGCAGCTTTGAAGGATGTTCTAGAAGTGTTGTGTTTGAAGAGATGAACAATGTAACAACAGATTCCTTTTCCCAGGACCAATTTCTAATGGTCTATATCAAGCCTTGTAGCCTCTTTTCTCCCTACCTCCCAAAAACTGAGTATTGATTCATAGCTATAAAAAATGTGATAGTTTTTAACAAGGGGAACTCCTTGTACTTTGACAGTTTAGAAGGAGTTGGCCACAGTATCAAGACAACATCTCGTCACGATCCCTTCCAAGGCTCCTTGTGGTCATCTTTCACAGCCATGGCCACAGCCACCATTGCAGGTAGGACACAGAGCATGCTATTTGGATGCTATTTTTGACACTTAGTACTTCTTTCCTCACCACACCACCGCCAGAAGAGGAAATCACAGTTTCCTCCTCTCAGCAGGGCCAAAAATGTCCACTAGTAGATTAATAAACTCAGCACATTTTAAAATAACATGTATGGTTTAGGGAGAAAATGGGGGTGTGGGGTGTAAAATGGCCAAGAACTCATCTGTGAGGCTACCATCAAACTGCATTCACACTGGCTGGTGTTATCTAAAAAAACTCAATGGACCCCTAACTGTTTAGGCACACAGCTCTCATGCAGCTCATGGACCGATTGAGTAATGACACTTCACCATTCCAAGACGTTTATTTTTAGAAGCTTCAGCATTTGGAAAATCACGCTGCCATGCCTGCCTGGCACCCAAACATCAGCTGCTGAAAGCTAACCATAAAGCTGCCAAAAGCTACCCATGCTGCTCAGCTTGCACCAGCTACTCAGCTCTCCAGCTGCTACCAACATTGTTTTACAAGCAGGACAAACACTTTGAATGAAGCGAAAACTGTCGCTGTAAGACAGATCACTTGCGACTGGAGCCAGCTGGGGTGGGTGGTTAGAAGGGAGGACAGGAGGTTGTATTCCTGCTGTTGGAAATATTTACTTAATTATATAAGAAACCGTAGGGAGAAAATACATAGCCACAGCATCCAATAGTAGCTTGAGGAGTAAACTACAGAAGTCAGAGAGCACTTCTCTTCCATCAGGTTCTGCCTGCAATTTTGTTTGCATACAATATTCTACCTTAAACCACTACAAAGTCTTTGGGCAAGAACATTAAATAGTCTCCTACTGGTGAAGCAGGTTCATTTCAGAATCAGGTGGAGAAATTTCCTAGAATAATTTGTGAGGTGATTAAAGGGGCTTATGAATAAAAAGTGCTAGCAATCTGTGGAAGCCATTATAAGGCTGAAAGATTTATAGGACAGCCTAGACAAGTTTTATATCATGTGATAAAAATAGTAAGATCACAGATCAAATCCAGGAATCAGGTTGCATACATCAGGTACTAATTTACAGTCACCAACTACGGAATAAGCTGCTTCCTACTCATTTCTCTTCTTTATAAAGAATTATGAGAAGATACAGCATAACTCAGATTTTCAAATATCTGATGGATTATACAGTTAAAGCATAAGAGCCTCTTTTTTCTTTTCTTTCCTATTAAAAAAAATAATCAAACTTTGCAGCATTCATTTCACAAGCACGTCTCTTTCCTTCCTTTATGGAGAGAAAAAAAATATTACAAAAATATTACAAAATATACCTATATTTTTCCATTCATGTTCTTGCCTGATCTTCCCATTATTTGGTTCTCTCACTGCACTGATCTCAACAGTAGGTCTAAAATAAAGGCATCTTAAATATAAGACTGTGAATCCAGAAATGTCTGCAGTCAGAAAGCTCCATTAATCAGCTGAACAAAGGCAGTTAAAAGATCAGCGATGCAGATACGTACATCTACTGCAAATGCATCAAAATGAGGCAACAGGAGACTTTATGGAAATGAACTCAAAGTCGGTGACAGTGTTGAGTATCTGTACTAGAATGTTAACATCCACAAAATTTAATTTCATTATATCATGCGGGATGTAATTTTTTTTTTCCAAAGTAAAGAACTAACTGCTGTCCAAAAGCATTATTTTACTCTCTTCTCCCTCCTTATGAGGAACAGAAGCCACACAACATCACATCTATCTAAGCAAACGGAAGTAATTTAGTAGCAATTTTATTCTGCACCTAAAGGAAACATACTAGAAAAAAATTGTAGTTACTAATGGAATTTACACTAACCGACAGCCATAGTTGTCTCTGGTGACTCTATTACTAGGATTGTTCATAGAAGAATTCTTCTGTCTTTCAAACAGATATGAAAATGAACATTGAATTATTTGTTTACATTTTTAAACAAACTTCATTTCCTATTACAAAAAAAAAAAGGGGAAAAAAAATCAGCCTTTGCAGGCTGAAAGAGCATTTGTATGAGTTGAAAGGAAGGTTTTTCATTTTCAGCCTCAGACATGCATTTCTTTGAATCATTCCTACCTGCTTCCTTCACTAAATCTAGTGAAGTGAGACACAGATGAAGGAATCAATACTCATGTTGTTTATGGCAAAGCTCCTATTAAGCTTCAGTATTCTTGGATAAAATGAGTACTGCTGCACTGAAGAGAGATCAAAAAAGCTCTGCCTGCTACCACAGTTCCGCAACACAGCCAAATCTCATCTCAACGCCACGTGACTTTTCCCAATGTATAGTTATGCGAACGCAATAGAGGGATTTATTTGGACTTGAATATACAACAGAAAGTATTTAAATTTAGGGGCTAGTTTTGCTGCATTTTTCCCCAATAGTACTACAGCAGTGAGAACACCTCAAGGCATTATATTCATTGTTAAAACCAAATACCTGATTCAATCAATCCCCATGAACACAATTATGTAGATCTGTACTACATACAGGTCAGTCTATTCGTACATACACTACGAGGCACATTAAAAGACGATAGTCCTTGGCAGCCGAGTCATAATTTTGACTTGCCCAGATGCGATTGTTTCTTTTTCACTTATCTATGTGCCTACAGGAAATCCATGAGTTACAAGGATTGATACAGCTGTCCATATTTTTTGCTAAATTTTAGCAATCTAAACAGTTACATCTCACATACTTCACTATTTACAATTCAAATCAATTTCAGTAACTCCACCTGCTTACTTTCCCTCACTTTTAACATGTCCGTTTTGGTACCAGTTTTATTAATACTGCATCTATCACCTCACAAGGACGGGATGAGAGGGATGCTGAACTGGCAGAGGAAGGTATAATGAATCTAAATCTAATCCTCACTGGCAACAAGAATAGAGTGAAATAGACTGGAAGGACCCCAAATAAAGTGCCCAAGGACACGTAATATGTCTCACTATTTCTCCCCCAGAGATGGATACTCCTTTTCAGAGCTGGTTAGCGCACCATGCTCACCCCTTCCCGAGTTCAGAATGCACAGATCTACAGCAGCTTCTCAGTTATTTCATGTACTTTTGGTTTTGTTTTTTGTTTTTAAACTATCTGAATGTTCTTGCATCATCTTACCTTACAGATTTATGTAGGCAAACAACTATACTTACACACAACTATTTTTGTATGTATTTTTTAGTATTTTTAAACCGCTTCTATAATTGAAGAGTTGTGACACTAAGTTTTTGTTTAGAAATAAACTTCCATCTCTGCTCAACTGTCTCGCATGTTTTATCTCCTTGACAGAGTACATTCCAGCATAAGCTAACACAATATTCTGTAAAATAATAAAATCAATGCATACATGCTAAGGAGGCCAAACTAAGGTAGCATGAACAACCCTGTGAATTGTATAAGAGTTCAGTTTTTTTTGTTTTGTTGTTTTTAAATCAGAATTTAACTAGATTACGCAAGAGAAGAAAAAAAAAAAGATATGGTTTTCAAATCTCAAGCCTAGACATTGTTCTTTTCCTAAGAAAAGAAGCTGAGCTATTCAAAATAGAGATAGACTGTCCTAAAATTCAGTGCTTTAAAATGTATTTATTCAGCATGTTCAGAGGAAACCTATGTCACTTTGAAAAATATTACTAATATTGAAATTTAAAGACAATTCCTGTTAGCCAAGTTTCAAGTTGGTCATGTTTCAGGTAGATTTCCTATGGTCAGACTATTTGACTTACTCTTAAGCAAAGTTTAAATTTTTTTGTTCTACTAACTAAACAATTAATGGAGAAGTAATACGAGGAAGAGAATATTATCCCTCATCCCGACAATTAGGATATCACTTTCATGAAGCAAGTAAGATGCCTTTATTAAACCCCAACAGACTTTATTCAGCGCCAAACTCCTGTTCCCCTCACCATGATAACCAAACCGTAACCAATCGAGGTTTTAAGGAAGTGGGATAGGGAAAAAGAAGTCAGCCAAAGTAGTAATGCAATTTGCTGAAGATGAATACAGGGAAAGGATATTTTAAAATAACAGCACTGATACTTGTAATTGCAACATCAAAATTCTACCCTAATTTGGAAATTTTGCGTAGAAATTATATGAACACAAACAAGCTTACTTGCATGTTTATCTGCCAAAACAATAAGTGTACTTGATATATCTCTTCTTCTGTAGAAACACACCACCTTTGCTTCCACATTCCCATTGGCAGTCTGAAACGGGAAAAAACAAACAAACAAAAAAAAGAGATCAAAAATCAAAACCTGAACTTTATGCACAGAACTAGAAAATTTAATAAATTACCAGGAATTTTGCCACACAGGCTACATAGCATCATCTTTTAGCATCCTCCAGCTGCCCAGACTTTTTCTAAAACACTATCTCCAGTATGATCCATTCTAGAGTAGGGAAATGGGTTTGGCCCTTCACTCCCAATTGTTTCTGCAGGATCACCATTTTAAGCAGTTACAGATGTTTCAAGGGGTGAGAAAAATCACTTACCTGCAGTTACAGCATACCAACAAGCCACTTGGCTTGGCTTTTCAGCCAAGTTTGTCACTTTTCAGGTGATGCCTGCATTTAGCAGAATGCAAAAGCATCTTTAAAATCCTAATAAAAATAACTGTGAAATATAACAAAATTCAGGTTTAGGCTGTTCTCCAAACTCAGTAGGACAGCAGGAAAGCAAGAAAGAACCCACTCATTATTACTCTCACAAAAGAGCTTCCATAATGTTTCCCTTCCCTGACAGCACTGGCAGGTAAACAATGACCAACACGAGAATCATTCCAAAAGGAGAACAAAGGAAGCTGCACCAGGCAACAAACTCTACACCAGTGGCAACATACAAAGAAGTCTGCATTTTTGAATGGTTTGGGATTTTTTTTTTTCTTAAAACTCTTAAAATGAGATAGGTGATGAATTTCTTATAAGATGATAGCTGCCGAATTGTGAAACTGGCTTTATACAAACTCTAAAGGAAGTACACCTACTGGTTTGAAACAGACCCAGCCAACCTATTGTTTCCAAAATATATCAATAAATAATGAAAATGTAACTTAAAAGAGTTGTATCCTACTATTGAAGAGTCCTTGAAAACCAGAATGATGGCACACAGTTTAAGAAACTAGAAGACTGAGATACGAATTCCCCTCCAGGAAGTCTCCCAAAAAGGTAGTGGACCAGCAATCTGTCCACAAGGAAACAAACAAACAAAAACAAAACAAAACTGATATACACGCTTGTTGCTAAGATGTAAACGGAGGAAAAGTTTTATCTCTTATAACAACAGTTTTCCTAACACACACACACACAAAATCAGAGAACACATACATGCACAAATATTTTCACTTGCAGCCTACCAGTTTTTGTACAGAGCCTGTAGAATTTCTATCCTTTTCTGTTAAATAATCCAGAACTTTTAATTTTTGAGGAAACACAACACAAAAGCAGGAGTCATCTTGTCTGTGTTTTAACAAGGTAGAATTTTCCATTTCAGTTAATTTTCCAGGCTTCATTTACACTCAGTGAAAAACAAAAGCAACTTAAGATATGATTCATTTTAACCTGAAAGACCTATTTCAAAGAATAGGCCAGAGAAATTACAACCCAAGAGCTGCACTAAGAGGAGAGATCCAGGCTGAAAGTACCATTCTTTTCTCAAACCTGGGGTGAGGCGAGGTAAAGAGGGGAAATGGAAGAAAAAAAAGAGGGGACACCGACCCCACAAGAAAACCCTACACACTTCTGCACCTTGTAACTGATGGAATACAGCCATTGACATCACATGGCTATGGATCCACTGGGAACATGTTAAGGAAGTTCCTATTATTTCCTTAATGGAAGAGACACAAAGTATTCTGTAAAAGATCTACACTAAAAAAGGGTTACAAGGATGACCTAAACTTCAGGTTCTTTGTCATGTTGATACATTTTCTCTTCCAAATAACTGTTTTAGAAAGGCATGTTTTTCCATCCCTGTCGGCTGAAGAAAATGCCCTATTTTTAGTCAGTTAATTTAAATTCAGCACCAAAACAGCAAGGCTACATTTTGTACAGGCTGTAAAGCACACACTGGTATAAAATCTCAAAACGGCATGTTTAGGACACAGCTAATGGCTTCAGAACAGTCTTCCCTCCTCAACTAGGTAATATTTCAGCATCAAAGACTTTAGCTGGCTTCTCACGTGCAACCCATCATGCCTGCTTTTAAATCCAAAGAACGGGAAATCTGGCGAAATAATACGCTGGCCCAAAGGACAACTAGAAAATACAAAGTCTGAGGAAACAGATAATGGCTCCAACTCTTCCTGTCGAGTGAGACTCCCCCAAGAAAGATCAAATTACAAAGCTCTCCATCCTCCTGGCAAGCTGTTATTTTATCTTCCTACCGCATGACCATGGCACAGAAAGGAAGAACAGCAGAAACTCCTGCCCTACAGGTGGGCATAATCACCTTGAGAATGACCTACAGTTGACACTCTGTCCTTTCGTGCCAAAGGAGAACAATCTAGCAGGTCTAGTGCTCCAGAAAGTGTTCCAGAAAATTATCACAACAAAAGTACTTTTAAACTACTAATTACCAGAGAACTGCTAAAGATTTGTTTTGATTTTAATCAAATCAAACAGATCATAAATTAAATTAACTTCAAAGACTTGAGGCAAAAAAATGTTTACCTTATTGAGTTCTTCTATTCTTCGTATCAAATATGGGTTACTTGAAGAATTTTCAAAGTAGACATAATCTGACAAAAAGAAGAAAGATTCTTTAAAATATGAGCTGCTAAAAATCAAATAAAAACTCCACATGTATACCTGCTAAAGACACCATACCAAATTAATTTCTTGGCACAAGCAGTACTTCAAAATGTTCCCACTAAGTCCCAGATTTTAAGCGAGGAAATACAAAATCCATGCCAGTATAAGAAGCATACATTGGTGCAATCCCAAGGCCATAAACTCACTTTCCAAAAAACAGAGCTCTATTGTCTGCCTGTACGGTGGGAAAGCAAAGCGTATGATGGTCTTCTTTCTCCCTCTCATCAGATTATTTCACTTTGATCACACCAAGTTTTCTTTACTTGCTTCCTCTTCTTTCATACCAAAACCCAGCCGCTTCTCGCCGCAATACGCTGTCCTTCCTCCTCCCCTCCCACTCAGCTTCATCATACTGTCCGGTTACTTACACTACAAGTTGCTCCATTCTTTCTCTATCTTTTCCTCTACTTCCTGGTCTTTTACACCTATATTATCCCAAAATAACCTCGATGGAAATCTATATCGTAAGCCAAATAGGTCAGTAATGCTCACATTTCCAAGCAGGATAAGCACTTTAATCTACAGGGCAAAAAGGCAGTTCTTTACCAAGGGAGCGCCTTCACGAAACCCTCCGAGAGGCACCAAGGGATGCCATAGGAATAGCTCGGTATTACTAAGCTCCAAGCTTTAACACTTCTTCTTACAGATACAGAAACAGAAGCTGGAGAACAGAACTCGGCCTTTATCACCCAGGACTCCCGGAGCAAGCCTTCAGCCTTAACCGAGGCAAGAAGCTCGGGGCTGAAGGGCTGAATTCAACTCCCCACAGCAGCCGCCCGCCCTTGGGTGCTGCCCTCGGGTGCAGTCTTGAGCTGCTACACTTTTCTCATGCACTCTGATCAAAGAATGATCCTTCCAAAGATATTCTACCAAATTTAAGACGATTTAAGATGATTTCCCTTCAGATGTCCCAATTTATTTGTATTTGGAGCAAAACATCCATAGCCTCCGGGGCTCCGCTCAGGTAATCCTCCGAAATGAAGGCATTAGCATGACCCTCCCCTGCTAAATGGGTGCTTAGTGGTGCTAGCCTTTTGTAAATAGAGACAACTACTTAAGCTGTTAGCTTCAGTCTTTCTAAAATGCTTCTTAAAAGGGCAGTCGGGGATGCTGTTAACCCTTCCCCAGCCCAGAGGAAGGAAGACCCCCCCAGGGCCTCTGCACCATGTGGGTTAAAGATTCCCCTCGTATCTGCGGGGCAGGGGGGGGGACACCAGAGCATCCAGCCCACCCTGACGCCCTCCTACCAGGGCTGCAGCACCAGCCAAGCGAGCTGCAGCCCTCTCAGGCGGAGCACTGGCTAGCTTCACACACACCAGCATGGATCCGAGCAGCTCCAAAACCTTCTTCCCAACTCCACGAGAGCTGGTTCCTTTTAAACGTAGCTTCCCTTCAGGCTTCAAAAAACTTCATCACAGACCAATGGTTTACCAAAGGCTGGCTCAAGGTGATGGCCAACAGTTTTGAATAGTAAAACCCCCAAAATCTGCTGTTTTGCTAAGCACTAGGCACGTCCCCAGACCTATACCCCACGATCAGTAACTGCAAACAGCCTTACACAAAGCAGCACACTGCTGGCAGAAAGACAGAAATGAAGATGTCCCCCAGGCATTCTTCAAGAACAGACACATGACAGAGTGTAAAGGGCTGTACTTAGACCAGTGCTTGATGACTTCATCACAAATGCACAGCCCAGTACTTCTCATCCATGTTTTAGACTAATTGCACAACTATGTTAAGCATCTCACCAGTAGCTATGCAACTGAAGGAGACCTATTTCCCATTACCCCAGTTACCTGGAAAAGGGTCTCTTCCTCTCTGCATGTAATGCAGAGCCCACTGCAAATCACATAAGACAGAATATGTGAGCAGAGCAGAGAGGACTAATTTGCATTTTTTCATAGAGACTTTAAATACTTTCATCTAAAATTAAAACAGTATCTTGTGCAGAGCAATGCTTGAGTTGCTCAATGTGCCACACATAACAGCAAGGAAATTCTAAGTTCAACAAACCACTCTTCAAATGGATGCTTTAGCAGGTGAGAGCGCTCCTCTTAAATTGTTCCGTGAGCAACCAAATCAAGGCTGGCTTCGTTCACGCTGGGATTTCAAGGAGGCACAGCACCACGCTCCATTGACCCCTACACTCCAGAACACCTCCTTTCCCCGAGCAGCATTTCCCCTTCCTCTCCAGCCTCTTCCCATGCCACAAAGGTGCACCCTTCTCATACTGCCTACCCAATACTACCGATATTATTCCCAGTTTGCTTCCAAGACAGTAGCTACAACTGTACATGCACACACACGCATTGGAAAACAGAAACCTTCTACAGGCTCCCAGCGAAGCAGTTGTCGATGGGAGACATCCTGCACATGCACAACTGCCAGTCTGTGCCGTGGGCTGGAAGAGGGAAGGGGAAAGAGACAAAATTACCAAGCCTCTAAATAACAGGAAGATACGTGCATCTCAAGTCCTACCACAGAACAGGAAGGAAAGACTACACACACACACAAAAAAGGTCTAGGGACAGAAAGGTAGAGCCTGAAAAAGAGCAAAACAAGTCAGACCCTTCAAACACAACAGACCGACTATCCTTGTCAATTTATTGGCTTTCCTACTTACGTGATCGAAGAAAAAGACTGGCTTATCTGCTCTGCATCCCACAAGCACAGCACGGCTCCTCAGAAGCAGCAACTGCCATAAACACATGAAGCCCACCCCGTACCAGCCAACCGCCTGAACAAAGGCTGGAGACTCAATCCCATACCTTCACAACAGCTCACAGCTTAAACTCATAATCCCCGAATTAGTCAGCCAGGCATCCACATCACAACCGTAATTAACAGCACCACTCTTGTATATCATGGAATTCTCTATGACCAGGCGAAAGCAATGACTGAGGAGTGTGGCAATATCACAAGACAGTAAGGACCGTCACACATCTGCCACAAACTCAAGATTTATTTCTTCCTTTTGGTTGTGCTGTTATAGAACAGAAGTACTTGCATCCCTAGAACGACTCTGAAAGCCTTTCCATCCCCCCCCTTTTTTTTTCCTGAAGATGAGAATATACACAACTGACTAAAAAGCAATGTTATTTTACAGATACTGTACTGCTAAACTAGGATGATGACCTAAAGACCACAGAAGATGGAAATATTCCACAAAGGCAGTAAAATAATTGTTCTCAATTAGCAATAAATATAACACTTTCTTTTTGCTCACACATGCTTTGAAGACATTACTGCAAAATTGCTTCCCCCTCTGCCCTCTTCATGTCAGCTGTTGATTAAGTCTACATTGGTCCATGGAAAAGAAAAACAGGAGGTGGTACTGCGAAAGAAAGAACATACACTGTCTAGAGGTCATATATTTATAAGATTAGCTATGTCTGAGCTACCTAATAACCTTACAGGCTTTTAGGTGATCAAGTTGCAAAAATGCCCAAAAGTATTTTTATCCTTCCCAACTTGCATTTGCCTTTGAGGCTACATGTGCTTTCTGAAGACTGACCTGGCTGAACACTCCCTGCCTCACCCCCAGAAAGCCCCCCACACCAGGCACTGCATTAGCCTACAGACGTCCTCAGGAAACGAGGGAGGCTGAAGCCCTCCTCTTCCCACACTCGCTAGCGCTGCTTGGTACAATTTGAGTTTCCAGACATATGATAAATTAATAACCTCAGGGTTGCAAGTATTTCCCCTGCCCAATGCACAAAGCTGCTGCCCTGAATTAAAGATGAGCATCAAGAGAGTGGATAAGCTTATGACGACCTGGTTACTTTACGACTTAACTTACGGGAAATACATGCCTCCTCACAGACTGGATTTCCAAGTCAATTTCGGGCCAGTTTCTTTACGTAAGCTCCAGTTTTCAAATTATTCAGCAGCTCGGTCCTGAAACTGTCAATCACTTGACATTTTGGGTAATACAATCCATCCTGGTCTACGTTTCCATGAAAGATGAGGCTAGAGATGCCAAGCTGCTCGCAGCCTACGAGTCCAGCAATCTCACCTGGCAGAGCCCAGGTCCCACTGCCTTCCGGCTGCTCAAAACCAGCGCCACCCACAGAAGCCATCACCTGATGAAATGTTTGGTTACAACAGATACTGTTTCAAAAGAGAAAGCCTTACCAGCACAGTACTTTCATTACAGCAGATGCAAAACTGAAACAGCTGTTGCTGTTGCTAAAAGGATTATGAGATCCAATACACCTAGCGGTGTAAAGGAACCAGATATTTACAATTAAGTTCTCTCACAGCTCTACAAAGGTATCACAGATCCTCTGCCAGCACAAGCTCGATCACGTTTTCCAGGCAGCCATGCTTGCAGTACCGCAGGCACAGGGCACGCGCTGCCTCTACAGCTTCCTGCGCTACGGGCACCACCACCACCACGGCCCAGCTCCTGGCAAACGGAGTGGAAGCAGGGCAACAGCCCAAGCACACAACTGTCTGGAGGCACCTGCAGCCACTTGGTGAGGGACGTGGCTAGAGCAAGCACCACCTCTGCAGCCATCCCCGCTCCATCCAGTCAGCAGACAGCAAGCCCTCACCACGTTTAGCCAGGAGAGGTTGAGGTACCCCGGTTAAATCAAGCTAGCTTTGCTCTTCTGAGCCAAGTGACCAAGCCAAAAGGCTTATGAGGACAGGGAACAAAATAAATCATCCTTGTCTGAAATCTTTAACCGAGACACACATCCCAGAAGGCACCACGCTCGCTGCAAGAGCCCAGTGCTCACACAACGTGCTCCCGAGATTAGTTGCCTGGTCTCGATAAAAAGGCTCAGACAGAACAAAACAGGGAAACATTACCAAAGCGACAAGTTCTCACTGCTGAGGAAGAAAGCCTGGTTTTCAACAACGGATCAAGATTAACAAACCACCGCACCACTTCCTTGAGCCCGAAGCCTGCAGTAAACTTCCTAGACATAAATTAGCAATGACAGCTCAGCTCGGTGAGCGCGCGTCCATCCAGAACAGCCACTACCCTGCCTCTGAGCAGGCAGCGGACACGGTCCCAGGCCAGGTGAAAGCAGACACGGCTGCCTGCAGCCAGGAAGGCTGCCATCCTAAAGAGCAGCAGGCTCTGGCAGTCAGTCCAACCTTTTAGGTCACCACCAGGTCTACGGACGTCGCAAGCTTTGCTCAACGAGGATGGGACGGCTCCATGCGCGAGCAAGGCGATGCACAGCCAAATTATCTTCACGTACTTGCGGCTTCTCAGACCAAAGCCAGAAAACACTTTCAAAGGAACTGCTGCAGCCCTGCCCTTCCCCTCGCTGTTTCCTACTCCAGCCTGGCAGTCAGCAGCCTCCGCTTGGGAGCTCCTAGAGCGGGACCCCTCGGTTAGCTCCCGTATCTTCCCAGGTTCACTAGACACTGAGGGTTGGCCTACGCGGGGAGTCGTGTGAGCACACTCCCTCCAAAACAGCAGTTACATCTAGTTAATTACACACTGAAATTACATCTATAGAAAATCTTCATTTACAATGCTGGTTTTGTAATTATGTAAAATGTTTGTTTCTCCTACAAGACCAGCTCTTACAACGGCAAGCTGCTTTTACCCTCCTGGAGGGTGTGCAGATGGAGAAACAAGGGTGTCTGTACTGTCCCGAGCCCATAGGGATACACTGGGAAGACAACATCCTCAATATTAAACAAACAAATACATCAGCTTATCACCCGTGTGCCAAGCACTTTGGTGGTGAGCAAGCATACAGCCTCTCCAGATTGTATCTGCTCTGATAACATACTGTAAAACATCTAAAAGTGACTTTGAAGATGTATGTATACAAGGATATGCAGTATGTTCAGCTCAGCTTCTCCCTTTCAAGCCTTCTCCAAGAAAAACATGACTTAAAAGAATGCTGAAGTGGTAAGACGAGTCAGGATACGTGCAAGGAAAGGACAGCTCAGTTTCATTTAATAAACTAAAGCCTCTACTACTGCAGTCAAATTCCAAGCACGCATCTACATACACACACATGCAGAAGCAGCTCAGAATTGCTTTGTACTAAAGGAAGTTGAGCCTCACGTATTCACAACGCATGGCAGAAGTCCATGTTCTCAGTTTCACACCAACTTCTACTCTATTTTCAATAATAAAACGTAGAACAAGATGCCATTCCAGCCCCCAACAGTGAGAATAAAGAAAAAATGGTTAATTCATAAATAGCAAGGTACTTGTTGCCAAGTCCTCACGAAGCAAGCACCTGTACAAAGATGGGTAGAAGCTAAGAAGCTGTGTAAATATCAATACTTTGTCCATACTTTAACAGAGTCAGCATGCTTGTGAGAAACAGGTGGTTGGTTTTCCCCAAGTCTGTTAACTCAGCTCTTTTTCACATGCTCAAACTTTTATTTCTAAAGGTGGGTTGCCTTGGAAAAGGTGATCAAAGCTGTGAGTATCAAGAAGCAGGAAGAGGCTTTTATCTCCTCCCCTTAAGAATTTCCAAACTGTAAAATGCTCAAGAAACAAGGATTATGTACACTTTCATGTGGTAAACAAAATGTTTTACATTGTTTTCTCCCAAACGTGCAGAACTTGTATCTAGAAAGGGACAGCCGAAAAAAATTGGCTGTTTGACATGCAAACCACACATCAGTCTTCCTCACTTGCCTCCAAAAATCCAAGTTCTAAATTCCCCAAACTGTAACCTTAAGGTGGAAGCAACCCATTGCCAGGCCCATGTAACAGGCCTGTGGATAACACACAGACCTACGAAAAAACCGATACAAACTTTTTGCGATGAAAGCTCTTCTCGCTTGGTAACAGGTACTGAAAGCAAACAAACCATTCTGAAGGACCTGCAATGGTTACAAACAAAGCCATAAATATCCAGCACAGAGATCCTTACTCAAGGTAAGAAATATTCTCTACCTTTTCGGAGCAAATAATACCTAAGTTAATGACGTGCAACTTGCTTGGACAAACTGACAGTTGCTTGATCCAGTTTTAACTATGGAACATTAAGGGATTTGGAACTTCCCAAAGGTTTTCTGTTCTTTGTTTTCTGTCACGTCAAAGTGGGGGGGAGGAGGGAGAAAAAATTCCTGTCCAGCTACCTCATATCTTTTTTTTTTTTTGCCTGATTCTTAGTGAAACAAGGTTTATGCAACTCCATTATCCATGCATTAGTTCTTCCCTATTAACTCCTGAACCCTTTGTTCGATTTCAAACATTTCGCAGAGGAACAGAAGTCTCAAAGATAATTAAGTTCTGATCACTGTTCCCTGTCTTAAACATGGAGATACTAAAAACTACAAGTGAGAAAGGTAAGACAGAGATATGAAATGGTTCCCATTTCAGAAACAATTAATAGACTCGATTTTAAAGCAAATCCCTAGAGGTTCCACAGTGTTTGGGGGAATTATCAGAAGTGCTTGCTTCCTTAGGCACCTCCCGACACTACTACCATCAGTGCCGTTCAGGGCAGGTCCTGGGCTTGATGAACTTCTGATTTGATTCATTATGACCAAGTACATTCCCAAAAGTTTCCCATCTCTGCCCAGGAAGAAGGCAGACATTCTGCTAGCAGCAGCAATCTAGAGACTCGAGATCACAGCTCTGGATGAGGCACAGAGCTTGTACCGTGTCTTTCCCAGTCAAAGTGCAAAATTACAAAGGGGTAGGAGCAGAAGAACCACCTCTGAGAATAACAAATACAAATTTTAGAGAAAGTCTACATCATTATTTCTGTGCCTCACAGAACCGTTTGCTGTTTTCAGCGCGCGGAAGACTTGTGTTAAAACCGAAGGACAGCAATCTGGTCTGGTGAGGAAGGGGCTGCGGGTGGCAGTGGCACTTCGCAGGTCCTCGCTAAGAACTAGGCCACGCCAAAATAACTGCTACCAGGGACGTCGGCTGAAAGGTGCGGCAGGGAGACTGTGTACAAATGAGACTCGAAAAGTGAGTTTGTGAGAAACTTGGAAATAAAATTAAGTTTCCAGGGTAGTTCCCTGAGGATAAAGAAGCAATTCTGCTCCTAGAAACCAGTTACACAGCAGCACAAGGAAACCCATTCCAATTAGTCCCTTCCCACCATCCCAGCTGCCACCGAGGCACATTTGCATGCAGCACTGACCTTTAGGTTCACTAAGTCAACTCCCTCCAGGTTCCTGCAGGACAAGAGCACGCTACATATTCCTGGGGAAACACTTCTTCTTTCCTGTTTTACATCAGGTATTTAAGCATGTTTTGAAGTCCTCTGGACACAATTCCAATCCTTTGTTCTACCTCTTCTGCCACTTCAGTTCCCAAGGATGTAGCTGCACAAACATTTTCTCCAGAAGCAAAGTTGTGAGCCTACGTCATCTCAGTAGTGCCAGTACAACTCTCTGCGGGGCAATACCACAGACCAGTCCATGGAACTAGTCCAGGCTTAAAACCAAAAATCTTTCCCAAAAGCTGGGTTGTAAGGGAAGACCAGGATGGTTTAATTTACAGAGAAGTCACAGAAACACTTGAATAGATGGAGAAACCAGGTGGGAGAGAACTCCTTAAAGCGTGGGGGGGTTCTTTTGGAGGGCAGGCACTGGAGACGAGTATCCTCAAACCACATCCTAACAATTGGCTGCAAGAAAACAGCCTGTTCCACTGTGATTCTCCTTGCTAAGGGCAGAGAAGAGAAACACTTTTCCAAAGGACACTCGGGCGGTGCAGACAATCAGAAGAAAATAGCTTCACGTTCCCTGCAAGTATCCCAAGAGTTGCAAAACAAGACCCTCTGAAGTACTTGGACACCAAGTTTGGTATCACCCTCAAGAAACAAACAAAAAAACAACAACAACAACAACCAAACAATTTGGGGGGGTGTTTTTTTTTTTTTTTTTTTTTTTTTTTTTTAAGAGCAATGCTTGACTTCAGTTAGCCAACGTGAATTAACTGCTTAGGCCACAGTATGACAGTATATTAAGTGCAGGAGCAGGGTTTCGGTGCCAGATCAAAAACATCATGGCTCCACAATGCAATACACGGATCCAGTATAAACTGCTGCCATAGCTTTGCAGATGTTTCTTCAAACAAGAGTGCCAGCGTAGCTGATTCATCCCCCGCCCTCTCACACCACCCCCTCAAGTTGTGACAGCTTCGCCTTGGATGGAAGGAGCGAGGCACGCACGTGGGAAACCTGGCTAGGAGCTCACCCGGACAAAAAATCGCCTCCGAACCAAAGCAATGCCCCGACCTGCTTCACCGCGCCGAGCTGCACGAGCCCAGCCAAGGAAGCAACGCGAGGACAGTAACAAGTGCCCGCCAGCAGGCGCTGCTTAAATGACACCGCTGCCACAAGAACAGCCCCAGAGACCGTCTCACTTGGCTGGTTCAACGTTGCTCAGATGTTGACAACTTAACTCTGTAATGACAAGCTCTGTGCTAAATGCGGAATCAGCCGCTCGCGCCACGCTGACTTCACGCTTGGCCAAGCATCGTCCGTCCCCCTCCTCTCGTATAAAAGCATAAAGTCCCCAAATTAACTGGAGCGCATCATGCGCACTTTATCAGCACCACCACCATGGGCCACGACCGACACAGATCACAGCTGGCAATCTGGCAGCGCAGGACCAGAACTGTGAAAGCACAGGCACCATCAAGACTGAGCAGCTTGCAAGTAACACGGGTAAGAGACAGGAGAAGCCTGAATTTTCCTCTTTCGCTTGCAAACTCACTTTAAAGCTGCCAACTACACCTCTCCTTACTACAGTTAACCTCGTTACATCAATGACAATAAAAATTATCTCAAGAACACTCCTCCTGCTTAAAGATGGTCCAGCAAAAGAGTTGCACAGTCAGCCTGCTTGCATGCTTGTTTCTGGGCTGGGCTACGCAGCCAAAAGCTTCGCAGGTCCTGCACAGGTCGTCCTCCCGGAGGTGATTTGTTCTGCCGCCTCCCTCGCGTCAGCGTAGGAAACATGGGGTTAGTTAGGAACCATGCACCAAAAGTAAGTGTTAAACCTGCACGAGGCCATGAGGAAAACCTCATTCTTCAAGACTGGAGCTTCCCCTTACAGTACTGTAGGGCTAACAAACCGAGGGAGTCTTCACGTTTGTCACAAGGCACTGCTCGCTCTGACGTCCCACAGGCAATGCAGATCTGTGCAAAGGACAATTCCCTGCGCTGGCACTAAAAGGAGATATGGATCAGAAGCTTTGCTCGAGGGGACTCCTCCGTTCGGTCAGGCCCAGGTCTCACCCAGCCTTCAGAGTTCATATGTAAATAGAATTTCAGCTTGACCTCCATGAAAAATGTTAAGTTTTTTTGTGAGGCAAACTAAGTAAATGAGAAGCAATGAGGCTATTCTCTGTCCCGGCTGAACTCTTCACTGAGATATGAGTGGTTTCGATGCATCTTCAGGCAGCAAATCGAGTTCGATCCATTAAGTACGTTCCCCCAAAAGACTGGTGTGTAAGGTGCAGGAGCCACACAGAGGAGAAGACGTGGCATCTCCTGAAGCTTCTGAAAAGGGCACTTTTTCCTTAAGTTCATCTTAGGCTCTACTGTCTATTTAAACAAAATTGGTGAAATACAGAAAGAAAAAGGTTGCCAGAAATATTCACAGAGTAAATTTTGTCATGCTTGAATATCCAGTACCAATTTTGAGGTTCTTGCAATGTATTAATCTCCTGAAACTGCCATATCACATATCCTACTGGACAACAAGAAGAACTTCCTATCTGCAATTGGGAATAAATTAAATTATTCATCTAAGCACAAGGGTTTGACCCCCTTTGAACCATGGCATAACAAAGTTCCTTCTAAAATAAGTTTGTTGTGTTTTTTTTTTTTTTCAATGTGAAAAATTCCTCGACGTCTTTCCCTACTGAAATGCTTTCTTATGCATTAAACAATTACAGCGGAAACTCATTAGTTCTTGTTAACAACAGACAGTCCAACAGACCAAATTTGGTTTTAAAAGTTGAAGAGGAGAGGAGGAATCAAACGGGACTTTAAAACATGCTTTGAAGCAGGGCTTCTTTGTATATTGGGGCTACAGCAGGGACCTCTGACATGCTGAAGACCTGGAACTGTAGTATCTTACAAAAGCATCTTTCCCGACTGAACTCCACTGGAAACTCAGGCAAGACAAAAGGCTCGCTCAGCTACCTATTTGGGGATGTAAAAGAATAATGATTTTGCACAGAAATAAGATGCAGAGTAAAATCTTGGTGCAGAAGTGACACTGACTTAACAGGTCACTTGTCAGAAGACAAGCAGAACCAAACGGAGGTGACGTCCAACAGCTTATATCCGCTTTCCAGCGACCCCAAACTACTCAGTAGTAGTTTAGAAGTTGAATTAAAAACAGTAACAACCACCACCCTATTCTATTCTCGTCTATTCTCGCGGCAGAAGCCACCCGCGTGCTGGAAGGAAGACGGCGGAGCACAAGAAGGTGAATTTTTGTGCAGCTAGGGACAACTAACGGAAAAGGTGAAGAAACCCGTTGGCTGGCTGTTGCTGAAACGTGATGAGGTGGAAGCTGGCCTATATTTATTAGGACCACTGACCACAGAAACCTATTAGTAAGTTGCAAGAACAAACTCATTTTTATTGTCTTTACTAGTTATTCAACACCTCTCTCCACTAAACCAGCTCTCAGCTCAAGTTACCTTCAAATACTCAACTTCAGCTCAAAGTTGTCTAAGTACAAAAAGAAAAAAAGAAGATAGCTCACCTTCTGATAAGGAATATAGAACCAACCTTTTATACTCATGGAGTGGCGCTCCCATGAACCCCTCCTGCGACCCAAAATGTATACACACTGATAACAAAGAAAGGGGACAGGGGAGGGTTTACATGTGCCCCTGTGGTTAAATTATCTGAATTTCATGCTTCATGTACAAGTTTTCTTAACAGCTCTGTACCTCAGTTCTTTACCAGGAAAAGCACAGAAAATTATTACTGACATCATTATGATGCCAAGAGGACAAATTCAGTCATCTGCTAGCAGCTCTTGGGCAGTACTACAGATGCCAGGAGCCACGAGAAGAGTTTGGATTCCAGGCTGCGGTATGTAACTGGATGGGGGCAGGCCAAACCTGGTCCCCAGCGATGCATTAATAACACCCTCAGTAACAGAGAGATGACGTCGTGCCGCCATTCCCAACAACTTTGGGGATGGTTACGCTGAAATGGGAAGTACGCCCGCAGCACACACAGGCACACCAACCCCGGGTCTAATCCTGCCAGCCTGGGGAGCAACACCAGCTATGTTGTGGAGCTGCATCTCCAGCATGCTGGAATAAAGCTACTGGGAATCCTAGTGCCCAGGCCAGGCACTGCGGGGTCAGAACGCCACTTACCTTCAGCGTGTTGCATACAGCCAGCACATATGTGCCTGACTGACCTATGATCATAAACACACCTTAAATGTACTATAAACTCAAAAGCAGTGATAATTTTGTAGCCTAGCACACTCCAAGCAAGAGGGTGACTCTCAAGTCAAGAATATATAAAAAGCTTTTCATCTAAAAGCGTAACTCGACGTTTGCCTCAGCAAGTGTTGGCTTCGCTAGTTCTTCTTCCATCCTTCCTCTCCCTTCTTTCCCCGTCCCCTTGTTCCCAGCCCTCCCACCGAGCCCATTCAGCTGTTCACACGGGCCCACGGGGAACCAGATCGGGTGGCTGATACAGATTAAAAATAATCCCGGAAAAACACAAACTGTGAGGAGGAGGAAAGGTGGAAGGATTCAAGTTCCTCAAATCAGCGCAAGATGGAAATGCAAAAAATTGTCGTTTCACCGCATCAAGGGAATGCCACCGGGGCACAAACCTGCAGTGGGGCTCAATCAATTACAGCCATTAACAAAATGCTCACGCTGCAGTTAAGCTCACCCCAAGAAGGTCCAGACAAACAGCGTTGGGAAGCCTCTTGGTACCGAGAGGACCTGCTCTCTTCCAGGCAGCTGACACAGCACTCTCCTGAAAGGGGAGGCCAGCGCTGGCCAGAACAATGAACATCTCTCTCCTACATGCATTTTTTCATCAGAGGCCCCAAATTCCAGCCCAGAGGTCCCAAGTTTCTTAGCTCTGGCGTTTACCCAGCGCTCCCATGCGGCCTGTGATCATGCAGACACAGCCAGTGCGCTCCATGAGGCAGCGGGCCAGTCCACCACCACTCCTTCCAAGCAGGAGCAGCCCACTCTCATCACACTACCATTCACTCCGTGGCCGCACGGCAGCTGTTAAGAAAACCTTCACCTCTGCTATGCTGGAGGCACACGGTTCCAGGAGCTCCTTCTGGACAATGAGTAAGGTCCCACACTTCAGTTTGCAATTTGATAACCCAACGTCTTCTTCGCACATTTAAAAAGTTCCACGGCCCCCATAAGTGGCGTTAACTTACAAGAGCCCAATTTGTATTGACGCTGACCCCCTGCCCCACCAGAGACACACCAGGAGGAACTCAGCAGAACCCAGAAAACCACTTGCTTTCTCTAGATGCCACCCATCAACTTACCCAGAGTCTTACAACCGCTGCAGCAGCAGCCCTATGCTGAGAATGAGACCCGCGTGCCACCCTTGGTGCCCCAGCGCAGGCTGCTCAGCCCCGCTATAAAGGAGCCGCTGTACGTCGAGGCTAAAAGACAGCACGGCACGCCAAGTCCCGTGGAACAGCTGTCAACTCTGTGCTTAAAGTCAGCCTCTACCAGAAGTGCGATGCACCTATTGGGTTATGAAAATAGGAAGCCAGTGTTTCGCGATCTGGCCAGAAGCGATCGCCACATACTCCTAGGAGTATTATTGATCTACGACAAACAAGCTGCTTTTGGCAGCTGTTAGGTCTGGAGCTCGCGCACACAGTTCGGTAACCACAAGGGTAACAACAGATTATCTGTTGAATGTTTTCCTTCCAATGGGAAGTGTACGAAACGACTACACACAAATCCCATTCAGGATTTAATCCTGCCCTGGAGTTCACACACAGCTTCGGTGCGTATAACCATTAACGGGAGCCACCAGCATCAGAGGTCAGAAACAATCCAATAACACAAACTCCTCTGGCTCACGCTGACCAGAGCCGTCGTACAGAAGCAGCTGCATCTGTGCATGTGCTGATCTTGGTCATATGTCAAACCAAGACCGCATCCATATGTACAACACCGGGGCGCAGTAACCCTGGCCACCAGCCAGCTGCCTCGCCCTCCGCCCAGGAAGGTTACAGAGCAAATCCTGGACACCATTTCCAAGCACGTGAGGGTGACCGAGACCTGCCAAAACGGACATACCAAAGACAAATCGTGCCCGACTAATCTGCCTCCTCTCTGCGATGCGATGACTGGCTCTGTGGCTAAAGGGGGAGCAGGGGTGTCGTAGGGGACTCGTGTCAGAGGCCCTGCCAGCCGCCCACGGGATCCTTCGAACCGGAGCGCTGGGATACAGGCCGGGGAACCGGACAGCAAGGTGGGAGGAAGACTGGCTGGAGCTCCAGGCTGAGAGGATTGGGACCAGCAGCCCACCCCTCACCTGGCTGCCTGCTACTGACGGCATCCCTCAGCACCAACACGGGGCTGAGCCTGCTTGGAAGTTTTGCAATGACCTGGATTGGGACTGGAATGCACTCTGAAAGTTTGGGGAACTGGGAAAAGCATGCCACATACTGGAGGGCAGGGCTGCTATTCCGAGGAACTTCAACAAGCCAGGAAATGGGTTGACAAGAACCTCAGGAAGTTCAATTAAGGCTAAGCAAAGTCCTGCATCTGGGATGGGATAACTCCCTGCAGCGGTACAGGCTGACTACAGAGCGTCTCTGTAGAAAAACACCTGGAAAAACAACAAACTGCCCAAGAGCCAACACGCACCCTTGCAGCAAAGGCGGCCAACGTCACCCCGCGCTGCAGCAGCACGGGCGCAGCCAGCGGGGCGAGGGGATGGGTCCTGCCCCGCTGCTCAGCGCTGGCAAGGCCGCCTGCAGGGCCGGGTCCGGCATGGGCTCCCCAGCACAAGGACGGTGACACACGGGAGCGAGTCCGGCAGAAGCCACCGAGGTGGGCAGCGCTGGACGCGGGTCGAATGCAGAGAGGCGGGTTGGTTCAGAAGGAGACAGCTCAGCGGAGATGTCACCGCTGTTACAGCTACTGAATGGGAGGTGCAGAGCTGGCAGGGCCAGGCTCTTCTCAGAGATGCACGGGGAGAGGGTGAGGGACGAGGGACACCAGCTGGAATTCGAAGAAGTTTCTCCTTGCGCCTGGCTGGGTTTATTTGCCCTAAGTGTGGTCAAGCGCTGGGCAGGGCCTGACTAAAGGATGCCAGCCCAGCATCACTGTCCTTCGAGATGCCCAGAACAGGGCTGGGCAGACCCCGAGTGCCCTGCTCTAACGGGACGGCTTGCAGCAGCAGGTGGCCCAGCGATCCGCTGAGGTCCCTTCCCACCACCCCTGTGAATCAACAGGGAGCACAGTACAGACCTTGCCACTCGAAGTGTGAGAGATGGCATTCCACGCAACACCCGTGCCTGTGACATTAAACGCCAAACAGTAACAATTCCCTTTGCGACTCACAGCAGGAACCGAGCTGTAAATTTCCACAACTCTTCTCGCCCTCCATCCTTCTACTCTCAGCATCTCCAATCCAACATAACGCGACACGTGTGCCATCAGCTTGTAGCCATCCAAGAAAACAGAGCCGGGACAGCCAAAAGACACACCTTATCGCTTTGTGAAACCAAGCGCCACCAGAAAAAAAGTACAATTGTGACAAAAGAAGCAACATTTTTCAGAGCATAAAGGACAGACCAAGAAAGTAGAAAGAACAGAAAGTAGTTGTTGATGGAGAGCAGCCAGACAGGATGGCTTAGCCACCTTTGCTATATTTTTTCCCTTGTTTACTTTACTCCAGTTTTACAGAACTCCAAAAGAAACGGGGTATTTTGAAAAGGAGAGAACCCCACAGAAACATCTTCCTGTACCTCCTACAGTCCTAGGGAGAAAGAAGTTCCACTGAACACTTTCTGCGAAGGAAAATGGCTGAGCACAAATTCATGCCAGACCACCCTCAGTGTTTATATTCCATAAAATTCAATACCAAATCCTGTTGCCTCTCCTTTCTCTTCACGTGAGTTAAAACAAAGGACAATCAGACAGGAGCGCAACGCCGAACAGAAGACTAATGGGAAAGCATACAATAAAACAGCAAGAAGGGAAGGGAAGGCCAAGACCGGCAGGGCCAGCCCGGCGCCGGGGCCCACCAGCAGCCTGCCCATCTTTGTGCTCGCCTCCTCTCCCCGTCCCTCCCCACCCCTGCACCTCGCGTGACCCCCACCCAAAACCAGCCCTGGTCCCTCCCCGAGCGCCATCCCCACGCTGCTTCCCCCACTCGTGCTCC
>VXAA01004384.1:487085-559947 GCA_013399115.1 Anseranas semipalmata
TGAGTTAGAAAATAGCAAGTGGAAGTGGTCAGCCAGAAACAGCTTTGCTAGAAACCTCCCTGCAGTCAGCAGAGGGAGGCCTGGCTGCGTTCTGCGCTCAGGGTACGAGCTGCTCTGCCTGGCCACCCCACCACCGTCACTGTAAGTAGCTGCATATATGGGGAAAAAGGCTCAAGTGCAGCCTAGCTTTAGGGAGAACAGCTCAGACTGTTGTTCCAGCAGCGCTCCTGCACCATTTCTACTCACTGACGCTGGAGCTCCCCAGACTGCTGATTTCAGCTTCACCTGATCTGATCTCTCCAACTTCCTAAACACACTCCACTTTCTTTTTTAAGCAAATGTGCTCTTATAGAGATGGACATGAGTCTCTCATTGCACGTTTAACCAGGAGATCTGTGTTTCCTAAAGAAGTGACGTGTTCTGTGACCACCCCTCACACCCACCAGTCTCGCAGGGATTAGGCCAGAATTAAGGAAGGTGACCTAAGCAGATTCCTCTCTGCTGTTAACAGTGGTGGGAATTATTAACTGAACGGGGAATAGATATGGGGTGCACAGCACCACTGACAAGCACTTTAGGTTTGCCTGCAGATGCTCTATCACTGTGGCGTGCCTTTGTGCCAGACTCCTGCCCAGAGGAGCAGACACTCTCATGGCTCTCCACCATTACTTCCCAGGCATGCACAAGAAACGCTGAATGACAGGGAGGGGAAATGGAGCCTGTCCCAGTCTTTGTCCTCATCCAGGGCACTGATTAAGAGGAGTTCCTAGGGGAGGAAGGATTTTCCCACATCCCAGACCTATTAAGCAATCCCCCATGCTGGCCACATCCAAGTGCTTCCCCAGGAAGGCCCCTGTTACACTCGCTTCAGGGCACAGGGCAGGATACCAGGTCAGCTCTTTGCCTGTACGAAGACATTAGCAGCTGAGCCTCACCCCAGAGCCTGTGGGGATGCAAGCTACACTTACCCCGCAGCATGTTCTGCTGATGTTTCGCTGTGCAAATCAACCTGCTGATTCCTTCAATACACTGGCTCTTTGACTCAACCTCCTTGTCTTTTGTTTTCTTGGGCAAAAACATCACTGGAAGAAAATCAAACCAGCACACAGTGAATCTCTGCCGCTCACAGGAGATGCACCAAGACTCATTCTGTTTTTTGCATTTAAACATTCATGTCTCAAAATTCTAACTCTGCTTTTAATTCTAACCCGTTTGGCAGGAGTTTGACCATGTCAGTGCTCTGCACCATCACCTATGCACATGAAGACCTTAGGCCTAAGTGTCTCTACAAGAAGCATTCCCATCTCATAACCAGGCCCCAAAGGGCCCCTTCAGGGTAGCTCCTGCCGTCCTGCTGGGAAGCTGGGAAACCAGCAGCATCTGCAGCGGTCCCCAGCCTGCGCCCTGGCAGGGCTGACGGGATCTGCCGGGCGGCCGCACCACCTAGGGGGAGTCCCACACACTGCACATGGCTTCCAGGCACAGCGCCGTGCTCCAGCCTCCTCGGGCACACGCCGAGGTCCCTGCAGCCAGCCCAGCGATGAGCATTTTGAGCATCTCAGGATTGCTTCTCCCATAGACATGCCACTACAAAGGGGTGGAGCTGGGGGCGAGAGCTCTGGTACCAGCAGTGCCACAGCTATGCTGGCCCAGTAGCGACCTGGCTGCAGTTACGTACCCGTGTCCCACAGCCACAGGTCTGGGAGGCCCTGCAGGCCTTCTCTCAGAGCCCCCAGAGCCCCTGCTTCCACCAGGGGTGACTCCTAGGCCCCTGCACAGGAGGATGCTGCAAAGGACAGCTATTGGCAGTCAAATGCAAGTGCCGAACAGCCTTGCTGCTTCCTTGAAAATACTTCTCTGCAGAGCTGTTCATAACTTCTAATATGTTTCACATTACCAAGGCCAGGTGCAAATACAGATTTAATGACACCATCTAAAATGCATTTTTTGGTAAGAGAAATACACTGAAAGCCATGAGCTCGATAGCAGAAGACTACGTCAGAAAAAGTCAACATCAGGCTTTGCGCTGAAAGAATCTCTCTTTTGCATCCTCTTGTCCCACAAAGAACTCTGTGCAAGAATGTATGAGCTCCCGTAGAAGAGCTTGCATTGCTGCAAACCTGCTCGGAGTGACACCACCTCCCACAAATACAAGCACACCTAGCAATGGTTTGGCAGGTCTGACTGATGCGTTTGTCTGGCTGTGACAACTGTACTTTAACATGAGGACACCACATCAAATCCAGCAAAATGTCTCTGCTGGAGCTGCTGCCATATGCTGCAACATGATGGGATGCACAGATGTCCTGACTCTCTCTGCAACTGTGTCGTACACTAGAGGAGAGACCACAGCATGGAGCTGTACAAGGCTGCAGGGTCTGCACTGACCCTGGAGGTCAGGGTCACAAGCTCCCTCTCATCTAAACCAACATCCCAAACCAGTACCAGTGGGTTGACACTGGAAGGAACACAGGGAAACCGTCCAGAGCATCGCATCTCCTGGCTTTCTGTACAGCCACCCCCAAATGACCTTTCTCTGTCCCCACCTTTGTCCTTTTGGGCTACGCCATCTTAGCTGTTCAGCTGCAGGTATGAACACATCCCCTTTTTACAGCACAAAGAGGAACCACACTTTCAAACTATCACCTTATACAATCACTTCTCATCTACGGACAGACTAGGATTTTTGGACTTAAAATATGACTAAGTCACTGTAATGCAGGACTGACAAGTCAGCCCTGGAGTGGCAGAACAAGGAGAGCAGCATTGCATTCCTGGCCCTTGGAAGCAGTAAACACGTCCATCTTACCTTTCTTGTTCTTCTCTTTTGTCACGACGGTCATGGACATTGTTGGAGTGGTGGCAATCTCACCGCTGGCAGGTAACCTGCTGACCTGGAGGGACCGGAAAGTGCATTTCAGTGTGTTTTTGGTAGTGGAGGGGTCCTTCTTCTCTGGGTCTCTCTTTCTGTCCATGGGTGGAGCTGCAATCCAGTAATCCACCTGCAGGCCCATCAGCTCAGCACCAAGGCTCTGGCTAGAAAACAAGAGAAGAATATCATTTCTGTGCAGTATGCAGCAAAGTTCTCCCCATCTGTGTTTTTTCAGAGTGGCTGCTGCTCTTGATCAGATGGTCAGAGGACAAGCACCTGTCTCTTTGGGAAATCGGGCAGCAACGTTTCTTGGTAAGACCCAAGAATCACAAATGCACAAGTCATCACAGAGTGATGCAGCCCGGGTCACATTACAGGGTGGCAGCAGCTTGGCAGCAGCACTGCAATGAGCTGAGACAAGCTGACCTTCTGTGCAGCCACAGAGATGAACAGCAGGAATGGGATCAGACAAACCGCTTCCCAACACGATGCTGAGTTCAGTGACCCAGCTGGCAAACGCAGCCCCCGAGGTGGCCCAGATCACTTCCAGTCTTTGAGTGGGGAAGAGAGGCTGTAGGCACCTACTAGCTGCTGCCTCCTGAGCACTGATGAGTGAATGACTCTGGCCAGGTGCAGCACTGCCAAAATCATCTTTGAACTGCTGGAAGCAAAGAGCTGGTGGATCCCTGAGCATTAGGCACTCAGTTCCCAGCCTCCCTGACTACTTCCACCTCCCATGCCTATCGTCTCTTCCTGTCACCAGCTGCCTTCCTTCCTGTCCAAATGCTCCACCAGGTCACACAGGATCCCCACTCTCCTCAGGTCCCTGTAACAGAGTTGGCACAGAGCAATCCGCTCTACAGCCCTGCAGCAGGCTGGGGAATTCCTGTGCTAGGAAAATGCTCTGCAAGTCCCGTGATGTTTGCTAAACAATGGCAGATTTCAGGACATGACGTGCTATCGAAGACTCCTGCGCATTGTGTGGTAACAGACGTGTGTCACCAAAACGCACTGCCAGCCTTCCTCGAGCCAGAAAAGGGAAGATGAGCAACCTGGGAAATTCCACCACCCTCCTTGCCTGCCCCTTGCCTCTCGCTAACCCCAGCTGTATCAGGGGTTACCATTCAGCAGACCTACAGCTGACAGCCTGTACTTCTTCCTGCACAATGATACAGCGTTGAATAATATGCAAGTACTAGACAAAATCTTATCTACTAGTCTGTTGGCTAATTACATTTAACGTGTTCCCTGTTTGAGAAACGGCAATTGTTAAAAAAGATTAATCTGTGCTCTTGAATGAAACACATTATTTCTCTACATCCCCAGTGTAATAAGAAGCTCTCATGTAAAACAAGGATGGAGCATCATTACAGTCCTCTCTGCAAATCATTTCCTTTTCTTTGACATTTACTCAGCTGAAGACAGACAGCAAAGCAGAGTTTATCTTGGATCACTAAAACCAGCGTTTGGTTTCTCAGGACAACTTCCAAACTGAGATTTTTTTAAAGGATTTTTTATTTTATTTTTTTAAGTTGCAGCTTTGGGTTTTAAAGCTCCTATGCAACACATTTCTCATCTCAGTTGTAAAGACAAAACATTTTTCTGCTCACTAAGCCTACACAGGTCTTCCTGTTCCATCCCTGGTTAAACACGTGGGTTAATCATAGAATCATAGAATCACAGAATATCCCGAGTTGGAAGGGACCCATAAGGATCATCGAGTCCAACTCCTGGCACTGCACAGGTCTACCGAAAATTTTAGACCATGTGACTAAGCGCACAGTCCAAACGCCTCTTAAATTCAGACAGGCTTGGTGCAGTGACTACTTCACTGGGGAGCCTGTTCCAGTGTGCAACCACCCTCTCAGTGAAGAACCTCTTCCTAATGTCCAACCTAAACCTCCCCTGCCTCAGCTTGACACCATTGCCGTGGGTTCTATCACTGGTGACGGCAGGTTCTATCACTGGTGTAATCACTGGTGCCGCAGGTTCTATCACTGGTGTAGTCTTTCAGTTTGGGTCACCCTCCACCCCCTGTGCTGCCACATACAGATCATGGAGATGCAATAATGTTGAACCTAAACTTCCTCATTTCTTGATGATTTTACTACATAGCATTAAGCTAAAAAGTACCCGATTCCTAGAGCTGAGGTGCCAGCTTCAGATGTACCACCTCCATGGCTCACAGCTCTAATAGCCTACACTCCTGTGGGTATGGGTTCCCAAACCACTTCCACATTTGAAAAGCCCACACGGAACTCCCATAAGAAGTCAGCTCTGCTCTCCAGAGCCTGTGCAGCCTCCAGCAGCACCAACCAGCTGCTGCTGGGACCTGCCTGGGCAAGGAGGGCTCTCCAAGGGGCCAACAGCAGGGACTGGGAGAAGTAGGCTTCCTGGGGCAGGCTGAAGCCACTAACACCTTCCAGTCGCTGGGCACCTGCTAATCTGGGACTTCCACATTTCCAGTTCCTCTTGTTTAAAGGAAACTTTAACCTCCGATATCTAAAATGGGCTTGAAAGGGCCCCACAGGGCTCTCTAGGCTGGTGGGTAGGCAGGAAAGGTCCCCATTCTGTCTCTAACAGGGACAGTAGGAAATGCTGTTTAGGGAGAGCACGTGAGCCCAGTCTCTGATTGCAGAGCATTCTTTCGGACTTCCCCAGTCTGACAATCATAGGATTAAGGATGTCAGAGGGGACATCCCTGCATCATCCTCTAGTGTCCATTAATGGATCTGCTGGCCATGAATTTGCCTAACCTCTCTTTGATCTGCTGATCCTGCTGCCACAGAAGTAGCAGAGGCAAACATGGCCCCAACCCACCTTTGCTTCTGTTGGCAGAAGCCCTTTCCTTTCTCCCTTTTAACCAACCTCTTACTAGTTTCAGAGGGGATCCCCAGGTCTTGTACCACAGGTTTAGTGAACCACAGTTCAGAATTCAGCAAATCTAGCACCACTGTGATTTTGCAAAACTTGAGTTTCCTACCTCTGTCTCCTCCTCCCCAAAACTGCAGAATCCAAGCTCTTCTAGTCTCTCCTCATAAGATGTTGCTCTGTCCCCTTGATCATGTTACCTGCACTCCTCTGAACCTGCAACTTCACCATGTGCTTCTAGAGATGGGTACCAGAACTGCACACAAATCGTAAGACAGCTAAGCCAACATCTCGTTTGGCAACAAAACGAGAGTCCTGGTCAGGGCAATTCTTTACCAGCAGTCTTCTAGTGGTTTCCTCCCTTTACCCCCATAAATATCAGCTAAGCCAGAGCTTCACGTTGCCTAAAGGTGCTGTCTCCTTGCTATTCAGTTATGCTCTCAGGCACATGCATGGATGGAAAATGCAGTTCCATTATGCCATCTGACAACTGTCAGCTCACCACCTCACAGAGGAAAAGCCTGCTCTTTCCACAGAGTCACTCTGACCTTACAGTCCCTTGGTCCTTAAAAACATTTTATAACAATTGTGAGGGATTAGGCTAGCTACAGAACAGGCATCTGGGTGACACCCACATACTGTGTATTATGGTCAGTATTTTCTTTGGCTACACATCTCCCCAACAGAATCCAGTCTCAAAAGGAAAATACCAGAAGATGGAGAACACAAACCTTCCCAAACAGGTTGACACATTGGCTCACCAGAATCAGGGTTTCTACCAGACTATCAGAAACAAGGCTGCCTCTTCTAGATTGAATGTGTCAGCCCTTGAGAAATACAGCCTTTCCATCAGGTGCAAGATCCCCTCTGCCCTCCTCAGCTCCCCCAGGGTCAGCAAGGACACAGTGACTCCAGAGGCAAGAGAGGTGAATGGGAAAGGTGACAACTTCAAGTTTGTGAGGAAGAAGGCAGCAGAACTACAGGTTTTCCTTCTGGAGAGTTTTCCTCTTTCCTGTATGTGTCATAACACAGACAAGGGGGAGTGTAATGAGACAAAACATGTTTTACCTTGAGGACGAGAAGCTGCCTGTGACAGACGGTGAGGAAGGTGGTGTGGGGGAGGCTTCTTTCACAGCAGGAGACACAGAAGGTGGGGTAGAAGAAAGGACACTGGAGCTTGAGGGAGCTGCGTCATCAGAGTCACCTTGCAGAGAAGAAGTCAAACTGTTTGTCTGGGTTTGTCTCACAGCCCAACACGCGCACGCTGGGATAACTCAGTCTCTTTGCCCACACTCCTGCCACACACTGCATAGATCTCTGGGTTGGCTTTGTTCAGACTCAATCCAGAGATCAGCTAGCCCATCAGTTCTGACTGCCTCCATACCTACACCATGGCACTTTCTGTATTTGGCTAAGAGGCAGAGACATTCACACTCCTTTGGGCTCCCCATTTGGCATCTTCTCTCCTAGGATTTGCTCTGAAGTTCCCAGCTGATGTTTGACTAGGAAAAAGTATTCTGGACTAGTAGTGTGTATGAAGGAGGAAAAAAACAAGTTCACACTGATTAAATGTCACTGCCCCATGTCCATGTGTGTAAGCAAGTTTTACACTCCCACATTAGAACACTTGGACCTAAACTTGTTGTCAGATTGGCAAACTGGTTACCTGCCCTGGAGTTCCCAGTGCTGGACACGTGTTTGAATTGAATTTATTACACAATTGAGCTGCCTCTCCAGTTTGGAGCAGGAACCTCAAATAACCATAGTGGTGAATCCACCCCAGTGACAATACACATAAGAAAAATGTGTTTGCTCATATCTGAGTGGAATTTCCCTGGATGAAAGTGTGGGAATTTCAGCTGGCCTGAAGCTCCTCATAAAGTATCAGGAAAAAGGGCTTCTTGAAATAGAGAGTGAGGACAGCCACTTGGAGTTAAATGCAACAGAACCAAGACCTAATAAAAGCAGTTTCACCTTACAAAACCTCAAGACGCAAGCAACAAATAAGGTTGTTCAGCCTATGAGATCAGCCTCCCACAATCTGCATGACACAAGAAAGCACATACAAGATGCTTGTTACCTGATGTTGCAGAAGATTGTTCCACTATTCCAACCTTCACCACCTAGAAAGGGGGGACAAAACAGAACAGCTCTATGAAACATGAGTCCCACAAACTTCAGGAACCCCCACCTCCCAAACTAAGCCCAAACCTACAACACTCCTTGGCACTGTCCCTGCAGTCATAGTGTAAAAGCATGTTAAAAAGTGGGGTCTTGTAAGGGCCAGGCAGGTCCCAGCCGTGTCCAGCCAAGCTGAACCAGCCAACAACCTTTCCCTGAATTATGCAAAAGACAGCACAGACGGAGCTGTTACAGACCTGCACAGCTCTGACTTGCCCAAGGTCAGCCCCAAGCTGTACAACTATAGGGTCTGCCCATGACACCCGTGGGAACAGGGCAGAAAGGAACATAAATCTCTCTTTAGCATTGCTCTGATGCACCTGCTAATATTGCTTCCACCACATAAGTGCAGCCCCTTCCAGGGTGCATCATAGCTGGGGTTTGTTAGGAAACCATAAAAGCAACAAAGTACAGCTTCTGGGTCAGAGTTTTCTAATTTCCAAACAAGAGAAGTGTCCAGCAAAGAAGATAAAGCTCCTTGCAAAGCCTGTGGGGCACAGACATTGGATAAACCATCACATGTACAGTTCAGAACAATCCCAGTCACACTGTAAAATGGATACAAATGTGTTCTGATATGAACAACAACCAGTCAGTACATTCAGAATAAGGATAAATGCCACACTTAGAGAACCAACAATAATTTGTGGAACAGAGCATGCTACAAAAAAGCTCACAAGAACACACTATGCCTAGAAAGATAAAACAACCCCTGGAGATATAAAAGCAGGGCCCTTCTGTCGGGTAATCTGCTAGGGTGCATGGGCATCATTACTCTGCATACCGCAGTGGAGAGGCCCTTCTTAAGGTCCTTAAACCTGTATATAGGGCTAACGTCTACACTATAAAAAGGCCAACAAATGGGATAGAGCTGCAAAGTGACCTCAAGTCAATAAAACATGCTTTAGAGTGAGAAATAATGTCACTTGGCTTATTTAGCTTGGAAACAGAAGATGGTTAAGTTCGGACACGACCATGTCTAGACCACATCTCTAAGGAACAGATTACAGGATCAAAAAAAAAAAAAAGAATTTAATCATTAGAAGTAAACAAGTTTGCACAGTTCTTGGAGGGGCAGAGGTGGGCTGTACACTCAACACTAGATCTTAGAGAGCCGTCAGGCTGTCTGGTAGATTCTGTTAGCTCCAATTGTGGAAAAGCCATCTTGAACGCAGCAGTATGTGTGCAGTGGCTCCCCGAGTGGCCGCTGGCTTGGGAGAAGGAGTTACGGATCTTAGCGAAGGCTGCAGCTCAGTTTGGTCAGTCTCTGTTCAAAGGGGAACAAATCAGGCTCTGGAGTCCAACAGCCACTTGTGCTGTATGTGTTAAATGTCAAGAGGATGTTTCACAAACTATAAGTAGCTGGGAACAAGAGGAGGCGAGGCAGAAGAGTTAGGGGAAGAACAAGCAAGACAGAAAACTGCCTACAACCACCTTGATCTGCAAGCCAGAAAGGAAATCTCTTTTGGCCTCTTCCCTCTTGCTGGCTGACTGATGATGCTCGAGTTCAGACACATGGGAAGAAGACAAAGTTAAACACCTTCCCTTCCCTCCATTCAGGGAGGGGCTTGAGACTGCTGCAGTTCCAACAAAGCCTCCATCCAGGAGCGCTGCAGCCAACCTCCTTTCCCTTCAGGAAGGATGTGCATCCTGTTAACTCTCCTGGCACCTGGCTGTCAGCACAACACGGGACGACGCGGCCTCACCACCACGACCCCTGCCTTTGTGTCCGGCTGGCCCCTCACGAGGCTCTGCTCTCACCTCTTCAGAGCCCAGCTGAGCAGCACAGCACTGCCCTGCATGCTTCTGGATCAAACACTGTGCAAACACAACCCAGCTGCAGGACATAAGTTTTTGCAGCCTAGAAGCCAGAGTCCAAGCAATGTCATGAGACCCCAAACCAAACATTGCTGGCTCCCTCCCCTCCTTGGCCAACAGCTTCAAGCAGGCTGCAGCTGAAGGAAAGAACAGCGTTCATGGTCAGCTTCATGCTTTGTGAGACGCCTGTAATTGGCCTTTAAGGGTCTCTTCAGACATGTCTCGTGGGGAATTATTAAATATGTCAGAGGCAGGAATAAGAAGCATTGATTTGACCCTCTCCTCCAGCTGATGTAGGAAGCCAGCCCATGTTTCCAAGGCAAAATTTTTGGGAGGTTGGCCGCGTTGCACACACAGCAGACCTGTTCACTCTTCCCCTTTCAGAGGATCTAGTCCAGTCTGGATAAGTGCTGTTAATGTAAGGATAATGATCCTTTAAAGAGCAACTGGACAAACGCTGACTCCCGTTGTGCACAGCACCGAACTAAATCAGCCCCAAAGAAAAGCTTTGCAGAGCTTAAGTAGCTACAGCAAGATGAGTCCAGGAGCTTTCAAGCACTTCTGGGCTTTTCCTGTTATTGGGAAGGTGAAACGGCTGTTTCATAACAGCAGTTCTTCACCAGCAGTCACAGTACACGTACAATACCACAGCAAAACTCATCAGCAGGGAGTAAATCAGGAAGATGTGTCTCTGCTTTAGCAGAAGACATCTTTCCTTCAACAAACAAAAGTACATTGTCATCACAGGAGCACTGCAGAGAGATTCGCACTGCGATGAGACACCAGAGTGAAAGCAGGGTCAGCCTGAGTGCAGGAGTGGATAAACTCTTTAAACTCCTTGGTATTTCAGATTATCTCTGATGCATTGACAGAGATACAAACGGGGACACACACAAGGCAGCTTAACACAGAGAAGGCAAAACAAGACAACCAGCATGCAAGAAAGAGAAGCTACAGGAAAGCAGCAAAAGCTGTGAAGAGGACATCCAGTAGCTGAAGAGCAGTCAAGGGATATCCTTTGGGCCACAGGTCAATGACGTGATACCTAAAACTTAAGGAATTGAAGAGCATAATCAAATAAGGGGAGGGAATCTAGGAAAGGCAAAGCACGTTGTGCATGAAACACGTCGACAGAAGCACAAACACACCCCTGCCTAGACTCTGCACTTGGCCACACAAGCTGGGAACATAAAGACAGGAGGAAAAACAGGGACTACTATCCTAAATACATATTCACATGTTAAAATATATTAAATAGCTACTGCCTCAGACAAACGTGACAGTGGTATACACAATCTCCCTGGAGGGACATACTCTCCGTTTCCCAGGAGTGGATGGGATATTAAGAGGACTGGAGACTGTTCATGACAAGCATACACAGGACTGATACTGGAATAGCAAATTTGGCCAAACTGATCACATGGGGCAACGTTCAGCACAGCAACCCTGAGATCAGGTTTCCAGAAACACACCCCATTCCTCCGCGCATGGCCCAGCAGTGACTCTCCACTAACCAGGCGCTTTGGCCTGCAGCAAAGACAGGCTGTGGGTCAGAGCATTTCAGCATCACGCTTTCTTCTCTGTAGTGAATTAACAAGGTAATAGCTAGGCTACGGTGCTTGCTTCACTGCTGGCAGGCATGCAGCCCAGAGCTGCCCAGAGCTAGCTGCTTGGAAAGTAGAAGACCCAGTAGTTTTCTGAGGGATCTTAGAGGTTTGCTTACACGCGAGGCAGTTGTATCCCACCGTTAGATGCTAACACTACCTCAGAACACTCAGTGCTCCTGCTGTACCCCAGAAACCAGGTAAGGTTTTAACACTTGTGGAGATATTCTAGCTGGCTTGAGACAGTAACTAAGATACACTCACCCCAACAAAGGGAATGAACTTCTGTGAAGATTCTTCATCAGGGCTAAAGGCAAAGAGAAAAGAGTTGTTAATAGCTCGCTTCCACACTGGGCACAATACTCACTTTATATGTTGCATTCAAGCATGCAGCAGGGACGGACAGTATGCAAGCGCCAGTCCAATGTCTTCTCTCAAGGCCCCCTGCCAGCACGCTAAGAATCTGCACGGGTGGGGAAGAGCACACAGCTTACGGCACATCTCTCAAGGGAAGGGTCTCTTCCTCCCTCCCTCACGCTTTACAGAGAAACATGCTTTAATGGCACGGCAGTCATTACAGATACACAACCTCCTACTGCAGGGAAATGGATCTGTGCCACAACAACACGGAGAACTGTGCGTTACTTACTAGTACCTGAAGCGCTCTGCACGCATGGCCTTCACGCGTCCCACCTTTGGAGTCACGTGCCATACCTTGCATATCCCAGCATCGCTAAAGCAGTTAGCCTGCCACGGGGTTACAAGCCGTGACACGTGGTTACTCGTATAGCACTAGCAAGGACGTACACACACGCGCACACACAGATACACGCTCCCTGCCACCGGGAGCTTGCAGCCACTTAGGCAAGCACCAGAGCATACTGGGTAGATCAAGACACCAACTCAAGAACAGCAAACAGCTAAACCAAACCAAACGAAACGCACATGATGTCTCAAACACCTGAAGACATTACATGCATTCTGGAAGCCCCTCCTGCTCTGGTCCTGCCCAGGATTCAGAAGCCAGGGGGTGAAGACAATGGGCCAGCAACGAAGGCCACAATCAAACCTAACAGGAGCCAGAGAGAATCGACAGAGACAAGAGGGGGAAGATCTGAGCGAGCAGGAAGGCAGGCTGGGAGGGCCTGCAGAGCCACTGTTCCCTTCAAGTGCTACAGAGAGGAAGACAGAGGCATGAGGCAGGAGAGGGGCTGCAGGAGCACATCCACGTGTTCAGAGGAACTGAAGTTCAGCAGTGGAAGTGACTACCCGGGTAAGATACACGACGCTTCTCAGTGGCCAAGCACAGGAAACAGGTAGGAAGCAGACAAACACTGAACTTTCTCATGTTTCTCTTTTTGTGCATCCCTCAGATCACCGCAACATGCAGGACAAAGTCCAGCGCTGCCTTCATTCAGAATATTGCTGGGCACAGCACAAATATTTCAGTAAAGCAGGTATTTCTGTGCTGTTTCCAGCACAGATCAGAAACACACCAAACACACAAAGGTTGCCAACCACTGTGCAGTTACCAGGGGCTGGACAGTTTCCTCTAAGTCCTACGGAAAGAATGGCATATAACTGCAGGAAACATGACTCAGCCAGAGTTCCCCCCTGGTCCAAAGCAGAGAGTGCTTTTGCAAATAGCCTCTTGCCTTGGCTCAGCTCTGCTCACTGAGACCTGCAGCAAAGCCAGGGGCTTTGCTCCTTCCCTGCCCTCAACCCCAGGCACTACAACTTCACTCTTTCCCCAATGCATATGAAAAAAAACGGCAGAGTCCCCGGTTCCGGGTTGGGAGCCAGAAAGGTCACATCTTTCCAACCACGGCTGCAGGTCCCCCAGCAAATAGATCTCCTATGAACATAAGATTTCCAGCTCCTCTTTTGCAAAGGGCAATGAGAAACACACACTGCTGTTGGGAGAAGCACCGAACAGAAGCTCAGCTTTCTTCTCCTTTCTTCAGCTCCATGGGCTGTGAAGCAGGCAAAATCAAGTCCAGCTGACCAAGTGAGGCGAGCACAATCGTAGCCTAGTCATCTCACAGCTACTGGATGGCTTTGCTCCGAGCTCTTAAAAAGCAAACCTTGCCCAATTCCAGCAGGTAACTTGTTCCTGTTCCCCCAGGGAGCTCAGACTCTCACTGAAGAGAGCCGAGGGACAGCTCTGAAATAAGTATTTTGCTTCAGCCACCACTTATCACAGCTCACAATGATGCACAGGCTGTCCCTGAAGCAATCCGTCTGGATTTCAGCTGGGCTAGGCTAGTCCTGTCACACATCTTCTTGGGAATTCTGATCTTGCACACATGCCTCTGAAAATGCAGCTTATCGGAACAGCTGCTCTTCATGTAGACTGAAGGAGAGATGAGATGACCATGCTTGTTCTCCGCTTTCTCTTTTATGCTCTTTCCTATTTCTTGTCCTTTGGGATCCCAAAACATTCATCAAGACTCCTCTCACCTTGGCCAAGGTCTCCTACCACAGCCCCTTATAATTTAAAGCCAGACCTATCCTTGTTTGTGATTTTTCAACAGCATTATTGATATTTCATCTCTATTTCTGAGGAATAATAAAAAAAAGCCCTAGACCTATGTAGAGAGGCTAGAAACTCTTCTGTATCTGGAATGGGGGTTGTCTAATTACTGTTTTTGATTGGGCAAAATCCATCTGCCTGCAATCAATCCTTCAAAGGTGAACTGTCCAGAAATAGACTCGCATACTCCCTCCCCACAAAAGGAATTAATTCAGATTGAATAAAGACAAACAGGCAGATTTAGATGCCTTAAGACTCTTAGAAATGACAAGCCACATCACCAGGAGTCACCCACCTGACAAAGGGAAAGAATAATCTCCCTCACTTCTGGGACAAAGTACAAAATAAGCCACAAAGCACTCAAATATTACAGTAAGAGGAACTGAATAATCACTTAGACCAGTTATGCCAGCTATTAGCCTTTTCATAAGATTTCATTACAATTTAAGCAACCCAGAGCAGATTCAAATGCAGCCAAACACTTGTGAATTCCTCGCAGGAGGGTCTCAGGTACCAGCTTTATTCCAAGCAAGTCCTCCGGGGGAACAACAGGAAAGAAGGGACTTTATCATGGAAGGACTAGCAGGCCTCCAAGCGAGTTCAGGCCAGGCACCAGCAACAACCCTCCAAGGTTCATCTTTTGTATGAAGCATCTGTGCTTCCCACTGAGTAGCTGCAGCTCTCTGCTGGCTAACATTGTCCCTGTGCCACAAAGTCTCCAGTGGAGAAACGAAACAGAGGGACTCTGAGTCTCCATGACACATTGTCTGAGTCACCTCTGCTTCCCCATGAAACTCATCCAGCATCCTTCACATTCCCACAGTGGCCTGGCCATACTCAACAGGATGTCCAGCACATTGCTTGAGCCTTGACTCTTTCCTCTTCCACAATGCTCCACCAGGCTAGGGGCACACATAAACATCTGTTATGTTTCCATTAGCTGCACGAGATTCAGGCAGCAACAAGCCAGGTGATGTGGCATTGCTGAGCCAGAGGAGGGACAGGGTCCATCTTCACAAGCTGTGTTCACATTCAGCAACGGCTGCAGGGTGTTTTAGAAGCAGCACTCAGAAAAAGGACCTGGACTCCCTGCCCTGCAGGGAGTCAGATGCTCAACAGGCAGAAACCAGCATTACCCCTGGCTTCCTATTGCCCAGGAACCTGCACTGGCTCACCCTCCAACCCAAGGCACTTTCTTGTGCTCCAGAGAGCAAGAGTTGGTGAAGTTCTCTTTACAACACAAGTGGAGAGCTTTTAGTAAATGTGTAACGAGGTAGGAAACAACCCAGCCCTCGCCCTGACAAGCGAGCAACGCTTTCTTTTCCAACAGCCAAGCTGCTCCCCAGGTTCATGCAAGGGCTATCCAGAAGCCACATAGCATGAGCTGTGCTGGACGCTGAATTACAGTGGGTGACACCAGTCCAGCTACACAGAACTGATCAGCAATCCAGCTACGCTGGGAGCGAGCATCTGCTGACAGTGTCAGATCTCAAATACTGCAGGATTTCATTCAAGAAAGCAACGCAGAGAGATATCAGCAGTGATGATACACCCCTCCTAGTGAGGGGCCCACCTCTGCCAGGACAGTCTCAGCTCCTCGGGTGTTGCCTGGACTGCAGTGCTTCTTGACAATTCAGTAACCACCAGTTCTCCCAGTGCTCAGAGACAAGGTCAGTCACCCAGTGTAATGCAGACAAGTTGAAAGAGCAAGCATTTCCTTCCTGTACACCTTCCTTTTTCCCAGCCCCCTCGATTTCAGGTAAGGTCAGCAGATGCTTCAAAAGAATAGGACAAAGCTTCCACACCATATGCAGTCCATCACAGGCAGTACATGCACCAACCTTTCAGCATGACAAACAGAACAAGGGGTCAGGAAGGACAGCAGAGGTCAGTCAAAATAGGGACAGCTGGCAATAAAGTTATAAAGCAGCTCATCATATACATCTACATCCTAAAGACTGGCTAGCTGGCTTCGCTTTCCTTGGACCTTGGGCTTGTTTAACAGAGCAAATGCTAGGATACTGGGAAATTTGTCCTGCAGTGAATTTGTAGGCAGTGCTGCTGTTTCTACATGGACCATTGCCTTGGAAGGCAGCCTTGGAGAAGCCATTCACCTCTGGCCTTGAAGGAGATGGAGTTACAGAAACTTTGTGAACAGAGGTCAAAATAAGCAATGCCCAATAACCATATGGTTTGAAGCAGGGGACCCTGCAGAGCAAGGGGGTCTTGAGGGCAGTTCAGAGAGCACAACACCCCTGCTAGCATACATTCTGTCTCCTCTTAGCCTCAGAGAAGTCCCATATGTCTGTGAGAGCCTGCCAGTAAGAGACTAGCCCTCAACTTTTTGATTACGGGGAGAAAATTCACTGGTCTGCACTGACACTGCACAGCCAAAACCCCAGCTGGCACAACACCAAAACCAGGGCTCTGAGGCATGCCCTGAGACACAGAGTGCCACCTAGAGCACTCCAGTTCCAGCAGATGGGAAATGAAAAGCCTTTGCTCAGTCCCAATCCTTTTGGAGCTATGCTATATCCTCTGATGGCTGTGACCAAACAGCAAGGATTAACTAGGAAGTAGGGAAGAAAAAAAACCTACCGTCTCAGCGTTTTACTGCTCAAAGCTACTTCCTCAATAACCCCTTCACTCCATTCAGTCTACAGCCTGGCAACCCATGTGTGTGGCCCGAAGGCAGAGCAGTTATTGTAATAGTGCATTCTGCCAGCAAACGCCATAGTTTCAAAGCAGCGAGCAGAATTTAACCTGAAGCACAAACTGAGCATCCCAGACCTGCACGAACTGTTAAACAAGGCACAAAAGACCAGCTCATGGGTGGAAAAGAGACAGGAGATGGGAGAGGGAACCTAAAAGGAACTGATACCTTATAGTAAAATCAAAATGAAAGCTCTTTTTCCTTTTTCAGAAGGCAACCAAAGAAAAAGATAAATATGTTATTATACTTACAACAAAGTGATGCATTCATTTAGATAGTGCTAATGGAAACACAATTTGTGTGTGTTTTTTTTTCCCCCCACAATACTCTCCCTAAGTTGCTGCCAACAACAGATAGCTGCATTTCCAAAGAATGCCACATGAGGAGACAACTGTCCTTCCCTCCAAGGGACAGCTTGTTCCTCTAGCTCACTCTGCAGTTCACCCATGTGGTAACTTAGCCGAACGTGGAAGTTGCTTCAAAATGGACACAACAGAAATACTAAAAGACTGCAGGCTACGCCACAGGTCTGACTCAGTCTCAGTGATCTCTTCCAAGCAACCTTCTGCAAGGTTTGAACTTGCAGCATAATCTGAACCTCTCAACAGTGTCAGACATTGCACCTCAAGGTCCAAAAGGTCTGAAATCCAAATGGATTAGACCAGCTTGATAAAGAGGTCATGCACACTGCTGGGAGGTGTAAGTGTGTGTGTTGCTGAAGTAGATTTCATGTGTTTTTTTCAACAAGTACCCGATTGATCTTTCTGGGCACATTAGACACTCAAAAAAGATTAACTGTGCATTAATGACAAAAATGAACCTGCAACTGAATGGAGAAAGCAGTAGAGACACGTGCAGAACCCAGCAACTGAAGGGAGCAGAGAAAACAAAGCAGCCATCAGAAGGGGTTAACACCGCACTAGGAGTGTCTGAACTTTGTATTTGTAACTGAGGTAAGTCTTCATACCAAAAGTAACAACAACAAAAAAAAACAGATTGAAGCTAAGAGCTTTGATCTCCCTGTGGCTCTCCAAACTTTGCTTTTATCAGATTAACATTACAGAAGTTCACAAATACATGAAGAGAGTGTATTCTTTTTAATGCACTAGTCAGTCTGGAATATTTTCGTTAGGAGAGCATAATGAATGGGCTAAACTTTGCTGAATAATTTCTGCAAAGTAATGTAGAACAGACAGAGGAACGGAAAAGCAATTCCAACCAGCAATGAACATTTCCAAGAAGAGGGGAAAAAAGTGGCTCTGCCTACACCTTTAATCCTTCCCAGTTCTTATGCAAACGAGGCACCAATGATGGTTGTTAATAGACCAGCAGCAAAAGATCAAATACAACATGGGATGAGTAGTCATTAACGGTTAAAATCGTCCATGCCCCGCAGGAGATTGCTAGTCCTGAATGGAGAAAAATCACATGTGGGTGTTTGTCCTGCTCTGAAAATTACTGGGATTTGTGTGAATTAGAGTTTCTTATTCTCCGTTGTGCTTCAGAAACAATGCATCTCTCTCCTTCAGTGATAAATTACTCTTCTCCACAGACAATGGCTGTATGAGGCTCTACATACTTCTGAATCTTGTTTTCAGACCCCACTCTTCCCTCTGACAGGCTGCTTATCCCTTGAAAAAAGTTGAAATAAAACCTCGTGAATGTCAGCCCTCCCAAGTAGGAGCCCTGGTAGCCTGCAACTGCCAATCAACAAGGATTTTTGTCTCCCCTGCGAGAAGGTCTGCTATTTACACTCCAAAAAGAAAGGGTTTCAGTTCCCTCAATACCGGTGCAAAAAGGCCAAATCTCATGGAAGATACTTTGGAGAGGGCATGCCACAGTCCACAACCTTACTTTCCCAAATCTCTCAGGTTTCCAAAGAAACCACGGTGCTTAAGGCAACCACAGTGTTGCAGATTCACTGTTATCTAAGCGCAGTACGTTCCTGGGTGCAGGGTACAATAAGGCTCTCAAAGTGTTTGCAGTTTGAGGTGATTTTAAAACACTGGCACACAAGATGAGTAAAGCACTTCACCTTCAACACAATGGTCATTCTGGAAAGTCAGCGTTATGTCAGTAACATACCTTTTCTGCTTGTACGTCAGCATTGCTTCGGCGATGGGCAACTGGTGGGCACAGTTTGCCCCTGCTATATACTGTGTTATTCTGGAGACAACATCAGGTGCTTCTGAAACTGCAATAGAAGAGAGAAAATCAACAAAGTGACTTCTCAGGCCATCACCAGCGCCGTCCTCCATTTGCTCAACCAAGCAGCTGATGGTACCCAGCCAGCTGCATTTGAACCGCATCTTCCAAAGGAAGCTGACTGTAAAGCTGTCTAAACAAGAGCAAACAACCTCCAGGAGTACAAAAGTAAAAGCATTAGGAAGGCACACTAGATACACAGGAATCTGGATACAGCATTATTTATTGAAGTATTATGGTGATACTTGTAAAAATACTTTTCTTTGAAAACGTGTACCTGCTCAGAGTCAACTTTAGACTTTTCTCCATGCTGACCATGTGTATCTGCTGAAGAAAGTGCCTAGCTACCTCTCCCAGGGCCTTGGATAGCTAGTGCTCACACCAGCATTTGAGTTACCTGATTTCCTATGAACCCATGGCCTTGCTGAGCTCATTGGAAAGACTGAGTACCACACAAGGGTAGGAGGAGCACAAAGATCATTTGCGTAGCAGCAAATGTGCCCAAGGTCTGTGAGAGTGCATTTGATTTCAGCCGACAGGAAGACATTTCCTAAACGCCTTTCATTTTCTTTTGTTTCAGGAAAAGAGTTTCAACTGTGAAATCAAGGGAACGCAAGTTATCTTCACCAGGCATTTCCATACCTTAGTGGGCATTTTTACTCAGAGTTTCTTATAACAATTACTTGAACAGGGAACAGCGAAGAGCTATCATTCTTTGCCAGATCTTCTTATGCCATCACAGGATTTCTGCACAGTTCTTACCACACAGATGAAAATGGAGAATCTACAAGACCTGGACAGCACAAAAATGATGATGCATTTTCCTCATAGTATGCAGGCAAGTAAATAAGGGCTGTGGCATACAATCTACAAAGAATAGATAAGGCTCTTGAGCTGGATCTCTATAGTTAATGAAGACTCCCTAAAAGGTAGACACAAAAGTCAAATCTGTATTGACATTTGTCTCCATTTTCAAGGAATTAGAAGAAACCTGTTCTGTACATCTCTTCTTCCATGAACTTAGAATCAAGGAAAAATGTTGACTGGGTGGCACACTAGGAGTTCTCTAGTCCAGCCTCCTGCTCCAAGTAGGGCTAACTTTACCTCTACAGCAGGCTGCCCAGGGCTCTGTCCAGCCAAGTTCCCATCTGCTGGAAAAGGCTCTGAACAATCCCTTGCAAAGATGCTCTCTTTCCTCCTCTCACAGCTAGAGGACTTCCATGAGCATCCTGTTCCCTAGGGAGCCTCAGGCACCCTCTACAATTCCAATAGGAGAACCACACTGCAACCTTTCCACCCTTGCAAGTGTTCCAGAAACCCCGATGCATTTTCCTGCTAGTGAAATTCTTGTGGGGGATATGCCACCATGAGAGGGGATCACTCCTCATTCAAGTCTCAAGCCTTCACGTAGCCCTAAATGAGAGATACAAATCCTCCTTTCTCCTGTTTCTTTCCATTCTCGAAGGAACGGATGGAAAAACTGTAAGCATTAATATTTTAAGCAAATTAGTACCTTAACAAAGAGTAAGGTTTTATCCTGGCCTAGAACAGATTCAGATCAGAACAGGAACTTGTTGATCTGACCTAGAGCAGCTCTCACATGTTACAACACTGGTGAAGAACAAAATTCTTTTTTAATGAGAAAGATCCTGCCAGCGGATTTCAAAAATGCCAAGGTCATTCTCCCATGCAACTAACAGAAGTTAATCTTCCCAAAGTTTACAGTTTTCTCAATCTTTTGGGCTGGACAGTTTCTGAAGGGCCACAGAAATCAACATACTAAACTTGGTAGTGAGACCTCCGTACTAAAGAACAAAGCTGAGAGCTAGGTAAAAACAGCGTGACTCAGAGGCAGCTAGTGTCCTGGAGCCAACAGCTGTCTGCAAACCACCAAGCGGAGGACACACAAAGGTCAGCATCTGAAAAGGGAATGTGGTGGAGGAAGGAAAAAAGAGGAACAAAAACATTTGTCTGCTTCCTCTTATATTTACTTGACCTTTGCTAAAATTACTTATTCAAGCCTTTTATCCCACACAGGCCAGACACAGACACATGGTCTTACCAGTGGTCTGTGCTTCAAGTTTGTTGAACAGATCTCTCCAGGCTAGATCTTGGAAGAAGTTGTTGTATCTATAATCTACAGACCCCAGATACTTGGCCACTGGATGAGATCCTAAGAAAGAAAGGAAAACATGACAGTTGTTCTTCCCAGCACTGAATGCAGGTATGTTTTTTTGTCTGTAAGGAATTAAATTCCAAAATCAAACTACACTAGACATCCCAAAAACAAGTTTCTTCAATTATAACAACATAATTTAGTCCAGCTTATCTGTACAAAAGCATGCAAATAGACTTCCCAGCAGAGAGACTGCTTCAGCACCACCAATATCTTTCAATGACACCTCCCCTTCCCCCCCACCAAATTAAACTTTAAAAGGCCAAGGAAAACAGGACTGGGAAACTGCTGAGGAAATAAATGATCTGGAAGACACAGAGGCCCTATGGCTCTCCACCTCAGTCACTCAGTTTTGCAAGCGGCTTTCCCAGCAGCCCTTCCTGCCCACAGGCTGCTCTGTGGGCACCGTGGCCGGAGGAGACGGACCCTTTCCTCCAAATGCCATTTGCACATCATTGCTCTTTTGCAATAGAGAAGAGGAAATCACCTGCAACCAGGAAAAAACACTCAGGGAGCCTTGTTTAATAGGTGGAGAAGCAAAATGGCCATAAATTCAATAAATAGGCTATAATGAAAGACAGAAGGCAGAGTCCAAAGATTACAGTCCCTGGTGAATGCTTGCCCTAGCTAAGCCTCATGCTCCTCTAAGAGCATGGGAAAGACCTACTTTCAGCACGTTTGTGTCCAGCCTCCAGCTGGAGCCCTGCCTTCACACTTGTGCCAGCAGGAGAAGGAAGGCACTGAAGTGACCACCTCTGCCCTGGGACAGGTCAAAAAATTTGCCACTTTCATTTTAGGCGGCACGTGTCCCCAAATCAGACAACCTGCTCTTGTGACTACTTCTCCAGCATACTGGCACAGGAGAGAAGGTGTGCCACTGGCCAGTCACCACATTTCAGTCTTTGCTCTTTCCATGCTCAGCATGAGTCTTGCACATTTACACTCAGCCATGATCAGGCCGCAGAGCTTCTCCTAATCAGCTTATTTTTATCCTTCCTGCACACTGAATTCTTACATCAAGCCACACTTCCAGAGACCACAACAGCTGCGTCATCAGCTGGTTATTGGTAATCTGACAACTCCATCCAAAAATATCCCTCATTGCTAAAATATGCTCACCATCCACCACTAAAACTCCATGTGGAAAAACCCACTGTTTCTCACCCTCCAAACCAGTGCTAATTTTCCACAACAGGCTCAAGCAGAAGGTCTCTCTGAGCTCCCCTCAGTATCATTAGAAACTGAGGCATAAGTTCTTCCCTGGACCCTCCTGATAATGGCTACTTTGAGACTTATAATTTCTTTTACAATGGAGTTCTAAGCAGCACATGTGGAACAGCTCTACATCACACACTGGAGAAGTAACAGCTTTCTCACATGTTGGGAAAACACATCACACGTGGCAGATGCAGTTGGAAACAAGTACTGAACACAAGATATCCCAAGTTCTATCCAAAATAGAACTAAATAAAACTAAATAAAATGTTTAAAAAAAATACAGTCAAAATAATCCCCAACCTTTTTTTTTCCCCCCCTCTCTTATTTGCTCCTTTTCAATTGTTTCTTCACTAGTTTCGACATCAGAAGAGTCTTTCAGCCATAGAATCAGGATCATGAAGCAGGACTGAATCTCCCAGAACAGACATTTACAGACAATAAGCATTTCTCAGTGTCAACAAGCCACTGTAGGTTGGCTCTTCTGTCACTGCAGCATGTAGTTATGGACTATGAAGGTAAAACCATCTTAGAAAAAACTCCACCACTTCTACTTTGAAGGTGCTGCCAACAGCAGAAAGTCTTTTCCTTTAAGACATTTATGGCATGGTCACCATTTTGTCTTTGGTGCTTTTTCAATTGCCAGGAAAGAGAGGTTGCTCCTCAATCACTTTAATGAACTGCCAGAAAGCTGGCCAGAAATAAGCTCTTGATCCGATCAGGAAATACTGCAGACTTCTATGGGAAAGGCCCTGATAGAGAAGTTTCTATATTTAAACCACATTCAAAAAACATTCACAGTTCTGAAGCAGTTCCATTATCAATTTAAAATGCTTTATTATTTTAAATTACCAAAGTTTTAAGATTAAAAATACCAAAACACTAGCTAAATCTTGTTTATTATTTTCAAAATGAGAATATTTTCAGACCATTAAAGACTGCAGGATAGAAAACTCCTCTTTGAAGGCTGAGAGACAGGCAGCACGTGAGGACCAAAATCCTCAGCCACACAGACTCTCATTCAAAGTACATTTAAGCCTGCAGAAATCTTTTTTTCTTGTGTTTCTACCCCCTAAAGCGTTCTCTCCCCTATTCCTGCCAACCACTTTGGACACTAAATGCCTTCCTTACAGAAGGACCCAGCTCTCCCTTCTTTTCCACTTAACTTCTGCAAATCTCACCACCAAATCAACAGCCTTACAGCCACTGCTCAGGGTGCTGGGCAGCAGCTTCTGACTCCTACAGCAAATGCCATCAGCTGGGCCCAAAGCTAGAAGACTGGAAAAAGCACTTTTTAAGGTTACTGCTGCCATGTCACCTAAGTGCCCTGTTCACACAAGCCAAGCCTCAGACTAGACGAACTTCTGGCCTTACACACGACACCAACATTGCCCAGATGGCCCTGCTGCAAGCATCAGTGGCTGCCTGGCTGCCCAGGCCTCTCTGCTACAACATTCCTCACATTTTTGACTGTGACAATGAGACCCCTAATGTTGTTATCAGTCCACACCACTTCCATGGACACAAGGGATCCAAGCTGGGTTACTTTCCAGCCAGGCATGCCTGCTGAGCTGTTGGAAGGGCGGAGATAAGGTGCTGGAAAACTGAGGAAAAAAATCCGAGGAGAACAGCACGTGAAGGAAAGGTCAAAAGATGCATGTAATTTGAATAATTTAAACTCTCAGCAGTTTCAGAGCCTTTAAAAATTTTTCACCTCCCCCCTCCTCCACCATAACCATTTTTTGTGTCAGCCTCAGAGAGGCTAACAGAACAGTTATTGCTTTGGGAAACACAGTGCCCAATGAATTAAAGATTTCAGCCAGGGCAAGGGCTTCTAGAACATTATTCTGTGCATTCACTGTACCATGATAATAAGATACACATGAGCCTGCCTGTATGCGAGAAAGGACTCAGCCCCTTACTTTAGGCAAAAGGCTTACAAGCAGACTTTGAAATCAAGAATAAAGATGAAATTCACTCACACAAGAGCAATGCAAGCATTAAACAACACTATGCCAGTATGACATTTGCCTCATTTACCAACCATATACCTGGCTAAAGCTTTCAGGAGGACTACTGCTAAGGGAACACATCACATTTAACTCATTCATCTTTCTATGAAGAAAAATTGTTCCTTATTTACCTAGAGGGATGATCAAAAATCTCATGTAGCCGAGCCAGTCTGGGGTTTTGTGAGACAGCTGCTCTACAAAGAGCCTCAATACAGCACTGAGGTAATTCTGGGCTCCGGCCACTGCAATTTTAATTGGGCTTGGAGGCTGAGAATTGCAGTTACAGCTAGACAGAAAAAGAGGGAACATATTCATAATTGTGCTTCCAACCAACTATTTCAGAACAAGTCAAAAAAAAAAAAAAAAGGTTAATAACAACCAAGGCAGAAGAGAACTCGTTCAACACACAAGGCAATATCACAGTGATTATCGGCAGCTTAAAACATTGTTAATAAAATGCAACATTGTTCAGTACTTTCTTAATGGATCTTCTTGCTTTCTTTCACATATTTTGATAGTCTATAAAGGGTTGGACTCAACAACCTAGGTTGGGATGTACTAATGCAACTAACTGCTATGTTGGAACATACCCACAGCCTTCAGTAAAAAGCTGGGAAATGCCTCAAGGAATTGAGGACATTATCCAGGAATTAATTTAAGGGAAGGAAAAAAAAAACTGTTTTAAAACCTATTATCTTCACATGCTTTACTAGTTATTAGATCTGACATAGGAGGCAGCCTCCAAAGTACTGTCTCATAAAATCAGTGCTGTCAATGAAAAGAGACTTGTATCCCCTCACACACAGCAGAACAGCAACAGCTTTGCAGGGCTGGTGAGCACTGAAGAACCACACAACTCTGACTTCAGGAGAGCAAATCAGGGAGAAGTATTGGAAGGGAGAAGTATTCCCCCACTACTGGATGGAAAACTCCCTGAGCACTGGGGCACAGGAACTGAGGACTGCAAGTCCTCCTCCCTATGGGAGACTCAACAACCAAAACAAGCGGAGCGGTAACTTACTATCGCTGTATCCTGGAGACAATAGTGCTGAAAGCTGCCTGAATATCAGCTGAGGAGCATGTGCAGACCACTGGCAAGGTATGCTTTTGTAAAACATCTGATAGGTACTGAGGAGAGAACAGAACATGTTAAAGTCCTTTTGCTACAGTTTGTCACATGAAAATCTCTTCTCCCCCAGCCTCCTATGTATTCTCACACAAGCGCGGGCACTCTCCCCATGTCCAACGTGTAGGTGATACAGCTATTTCCCAAACACCTTTTCCTTGTACATTAGCCAAAGAAAAGCTTTTCCTCTACAAAAATGGAACCACTGTATCTGGTTGACAAACACAAACACTACATCCAAAACATGGCATTTCTGGCAATGACGACTCTACAGTAGCAGTTCTTATGGCCACAGAAAGCAGGGCAGCAGCAGAAGGCCATTTGCCTAGCAGACAGCACTGGGTAAGAGCAGAAAAATAGCACTACCAACACACGTTCCTCGTGATGGACTGTTCCCCCTCCAAGCAGCTCAAAGGGAAACAAGTTAACACACACCTGAAGTATACATGGACATAACATTGATGAGACTCAGCAATTATCTCACTTTCAAACTCTGCACCAGTAATCCATGCACCCTAACCAATGCCATCTTCATCTCATCTGATACTGCATGCACTACTAGAAGAAACCTACACAGCTTTCTCTCCATCTCTAGAAAGCATTTCTCCCTCTTCCAACTGTAGAGCGACTGGAACCAGTAACTCAACTGGTATTTTTGATTCTCAGACACTGAGAACCCAGTTCTTCTAGAAGCAGAAAGCCAAACCAGCCAACATAACTCCACAAACCTGGCACAAGTTCTACAGCCCAACAGTCTACAGTCAACCAGTACACATTTAGTGTGCCTCTTCTGTATATATTTTATTGTTGTCTCAGACTGAGATTCAGAAAGGAGCAAAATTTATTCCAAACCCCTGCCCAAAGCCAGAGCAAATGACCCCACGTTGCCAGTACAAGAGAGTAGTGCTCAGAGTTCTCCTTAACACAAGTATCACACACTAAGAAAAGATGTGGTAACATGTCCCCAGATAAGAATCACAAAAATGCATGCAAGGCGAAAGTGCTGAGCTGAAGTATTTTCTCCTGTGGTCATCACCTGTGCCCAGGAATATCAGTCTGAACCACAGGTTTGTCCTCCCTCCTTCCTTTATCCCAATCTAACATAGCTGAGAAGCAAGCTCTCGAGTGCAAGGGTCTAGCCATACCCCTTGTGCTGCTGACCAGAAGAAATAGCATTTTACAGAACAAAGGAAATCTCTGGGAGAAGATTGAGGTGACAAAGCTTTACGAGATCCATAGCATCTCCTGGCATAGCATCCTTACAGATAAGAAGCTCTCATCTGTAGGCACCAAACCCTCAGTATGCCACCACCCCCATGCACCACCACTGCTCTTCCAACCAAGCAGCAGAACCTACTTGGTTAGTGGTAAAGGTCAATTCCCAAGGAAGAACAGTCAAGGTGAACTGTGCTTCACATAATGTCTCCTGCCTTTACCTGGCCTTGCCAATCGGAAGTATTGACAAGAATAATGTTTTCTGGCAGCTGGTCATCAGAAACCAGGATGTGATTTAGTTGGTCATACACGGTTTTCCTGGGGATCTGGAAATGAAGACACAGAACAGAACAGTAGAAGATACCAGCTCTAATCCTCAAACCAGGAGCTCTGGCTGTGCGTGGGCTGGCCAGTTCTTGGTCACTCCATCAGTAACACGTGCTAGCAGACACACTGGTTGCTGGCACTGACATTTGTCAGCTTCTTCAGCACTGCAATATTCTGCAGGCTCCTTTATTAGCCACCTTGCTTTTGTCAGCCATTACTCCTTCTGCAATGCACTTTTCTTAAGTCACTTTATACCAACTAACAATAGCTCAAGGAATTCTGAATTTACAGAAGCCAGCAACCATCTCAGTCCAGTTCCCTTCCAGCAGGGACAGCACTTGGGCCTGAAGGAAAGGGACCACGGGAGACAGATGGAGAAGACAAAAACTACAAGTGGCTGGAAACAGAGAAATATTTTTCACACCTGTAAGTGGTGCCGGGTGTCTGGAGATCGTTCATTGTCCAGACTGTTTGCTCTCTCGTTCTGCGGCCTCACTGGCTGCCTCTCCTTCAGAGACGTGCTTCTTCCCCGACGTCCCGTCTGCTTCCCTTCAGACCTGCTAGAGAGACGTGCTTTCATTCTAGACATGGCTCATATCTGAGTGAAATTCACCCCCAAACTCCTAGATCACCCCCATCTGGCAACCTCAGCAATGTGACTCAAGGCACTGGAGAATCGTGTGTAAATGTGAGCTAGCTTAAGACCTGTTAATTCTGCTTCTTGTGGTGCAGAAGCTATAGAGCACATGGTTCAGCTACACAGCATGTTGTCATCGTGTTCCCAGGAGTCCCAGGCAGACTTCAGCAGCCCACACCAAGACACACACCACCACTCTGCTAATTGCCACTCCAGCATAATAATGATCCAGCCACCCAAACTGCAGTCACACACCCAAAAGCGTTACAGAAATACCTCTTCAAAAGAGCATCTATTTGCTTGCAAATAACCAAAGAAACCAGATGGTGGGGTTGTTGAAGCCCACGTTCACTCCCCTACTAGGGAACTTAGATTTCACAACCACCTTTATGGCCAAAATCCGCATCAGTTGACTTTACAACAGTATCTTTGAGCATGCAGCCCCGGAGTAAACATCCCTGAGCAACATCAGAGCAATGTTCCCTTTCAGGGTTCTTAGTATTCATTTATCAAATGCCCAAGGCCCACCTCTCAAGTGCCTGAACACAAGGATGGTCTCCTTGCAGTCGATGGCTAAAGGCCATACTGAACAAATGCTAGCAGGCTGTCCATGTCCTCCCAAGTAGCCCTGCAGCAGGTGCAATGCTGTGTCACTGCTCTACCTGGTGGATGGGATGATGAGGGACTCCGTCTTAGTGATCTTCCCGCTCGGCGGAAGTTTCTCAACAAACACATCTGGTGTGGGAAGTTCAGCTTCTTGAACCTCAGCTTGCTGGTTAGACTCCTGCAAACACACATGAACCATGTCAGGAACAAACCTTCCCTTTCTCTCACTAATGTGAGGGCTGGCAGGAGGCACGCCAGGTTGGCTCTGGCTGGGCCACGTTCAGCCTGTCCCTTTCAGACATGCTACTCACAGCCAAAGGGGACAAGCCAATATTGGCCATCTTGGGCTACCAGTTCCCAGCTCTGCTTCACAAGGGAGCTAGAGGCAGAAGAGACACTCAAAAACACTGCTTTGGAATAGTCACTCTTCCAACTCAAAGCCAGGGAGATGCCTCCTTATGCAACTCAGATTAATTCAGCTTACCCAAATGAACTAGCGGAGAAATACATAGGAGAAATGTACAAATAGCATGTCTTCAGCAGAGCAACTTGAGCTTTGCGATTTTTCCCCCAGGACCAGCTTGATTTCTGCCAATTCAGCTTGAAGTAGTAGTTCTGTCTGATATAATGCACCAGCCCTGACGATACTTTTCAGGATGATACACATGCTCAGTGGCATGCTTTGGGCCAGCCTTCCCCAAAACAAGAGAAAGGCTGCTTAAACAGAAAGCCGTGTAAAGCATTTTAGTTTCAAAAGGCTGAAAGACAAGAACCTCCAACAACTGAGGTCAGGAGCAGAGCTCAGCATTATCTTCACTGCAGCTAATGTCGTCTACATTAGTTGTGTTGTATATGCAACTATACAAACAGACAGACGTGCCACAGAATGCAGTCACAGTTGACACCCAAACTGCCAGGAGGAATATTAACAAGGGAATTTTCAACTTACAAAAGAGACAGTGTCAGAAATACTGTCGCCTGCATGTTTGGTTCCAAGACTCTTTGACTTTTCAGGCACTTCTACCTGCTTGAGAAGAGAAAACCATTAGGAGGTATGGCAGCTGCACAAGCTTTCAGCCACACTCTCTGGATCAGGCTGTTCAAGAGACACACTTTAAATACTGCACAGCTCTGCAGCATGACCATGAGCACTTTCGTTCACACCAGAACTGAATGCATTAGCATGGGACATGGCAAGGCAGCAGCTGAATCCTGCTAATAGAGATTTAATGCAATGGTTGCATTTAAAAATTGGGTAGCAAAGCCCTGTGAGAAGATCTAGTATCTATCCAAAAGCATCCAGACCCTGCAAGACCTCCTCCCCAGGTTCTGCAGTTGTGGTACTAGACACAGTTAGGCATTAGCCAACACAGACTGCCCTGCAGCTGCTTCACAGAAACAACCTTGGTGTCTTCAAACTCTGCAGCTTCCCAGTGTTGCCAAGACCTGGCACACTGTTCTTGACAACACAGAGCCGGATCAGACAAGGGATGCCATGGGCAACGAGCACAGATGAGAAACATTTGTGTCTCATGAATATGACAGCTTGGGAGACCAAGGGAGGGTGCTAAGGGCAAGGCCTCCACTGGAGGCTCTGTTCTGGAGCTTCTGGGCACAGGCAAGTCAGGTCAAGACGCTGAGCATGCTCCCTCCCATCAAGGGGGGGATGCTGCTCATTAGTGCTGTGACAGGAGGTGCTCCAGCTCCTCCCCTTCACTTGGTCTTAGATACTCAGTATCTAAAACCCTCAAACAGATCTATTACTACACTGAGAGATGTACTCTACACCATACAGTGTACATAGAGGCAAGGAAGTCCCCCAGAATTGGGCTGATATTCTCTGTGCCTAATACATCCATCCAAAAGGGGATGCAAAAGGGTGAACTCCCCTTCAGCATTCGCTCCCAGGCACCATGAAAAGCAACCCAACATCAATGTGGTAAAGCTTCCTCTGAGCAGTGTCAGGGAGTCCCTAAAACTCCCAGGCAACATCTCCCATCCTGGTTATTGCAAGTACATGGCAGGTTACTACCATATGGGTCAGAGCACTTTCATTTCAAAGGAAATGTAGATGGATAGAGAAGACCTCGAGGCTGCTATATTAACTGCAGACAGAACCTTCTTGAAACAACTTACAGGACTTGATGGCTCTCTCTGGCTCCTGATGCTATGGATGCTACCAATTTCTGTCTGAGAGCTGGAGTGTGACAGTCCTTCAAAATAAGGTCTGAATAAGGAAAGCAAAAACAGTTCCTTGTTATTAAAAACATTAACAGAGAAATTCCACTATGTTCACAGCAAAGAAATGTGACTGTTCCCAGGGTGTCTTACCACTCCTCAATAGTTCCAGTAAAATTTATAAGCCACTTTTGATCCTGCGAGTGAAAGGAAGGGGACGGAAGGTCTCCAGGACAGCAAGAGAAGCCAGAAAGTCCAAGGAGCCCTGTCTAGCCCTGACACTGACTGACTAACCAAATGAGAATGACTCCAACATGTCAGCTGTCACACATCAGATCATATTTATAAAGCGCTTACAAGGAATGCTTACATGCTCTCACACTACACACCAAACAGAAGTTTCTATTTCCACAAAATCTGCGATGGGCCCATGGGTACAGCTTTTTCACACAGCAGAACAGAACGCGCATTCACCCCACGCAAGCAGTTGTGTCTTTACTACCCCAAGCACCAGGTGCAAAGTTTCACACCGCGATTTTTGTTCCAGCTTTCCAAATGCTGATTGAACTACATGCCATTCCAGACAAGGTCTAGCTCCTGACTGAAAGACAGCAAGTGAAGGAGAATTACTGCCCCCACCCCCACTCCGCTCCTGTGGATAAGTGACTCTCGGTGCTAATATGCATTTTATTTCCAGCTTGCATCTGGACTTGGTTGCCAGCCCTAAGATCCAATTACACATTTGCTCAACAAGATAAGGTGGCACATATAATCAGATTGCTCTTCCATGTAAAGAGGAAGATCATCACAGGCTTCAAGACTCAATTACAATTTAAGGAACTGATTTTTTTTTTTCCCCCCAGCAAAAAAGAATGCCTACAAGCATCAACATTTATCACACTCCTTTCCTGATACAAATACAAGAACTGGACAGAGTAAGCCAGAAAGTGTAGAAGCACTACTAGAAGCAATCCACAGCTCAGCTCCACACTACTGCCATACATCAGCACCTACAAAAGCTAGTTCAAAACAGGCTTAGGTGTATCCACATCTGCTGCAGTCAGTCCCCCTTGGGCCCTGAAGAACTCCTTTGTTTCCTGCAGTTCTACTTCCTTAATCCCTGCAAAGACTCTCTTTCCACATAGGGTCTTATCAGCTTTCCCAGAAAGACTGCCTCGTCCATCACTACTACTACTTCTGCAGCTTCCCACCATTCTTCTGCCATAGTACCAAATTTCCTGCCTGTTTCTACCACCTCTTCAAAACATCTATGTAAAGTTTAATTCCACTGTCTGCCTGTCAGCAATTCCTACCCCTGTGCTCATGTGGCAGGGCAGGCAGAATATTTGCAAAGGGAATGAGGAAGAGAATACGAAGGGAAATTAGACACCCCACACCCAACTCACAAGCAGTCATCAAGTTATCGTAATATACACTGGTGCTCTGACACCAGGTCGGGGAGGGGTGGGAACAGGGTGGAGGGGTGGGAACAGAAATATCTGATCTGTGCTGACACTGCAACACAGTCCCAGCTCTCAGGATACTGAGCCTCGAGCAGTTGCCCAAACTGACTGCTCTGCAGGGGACTACCCCAGCATTAGTCACCCCATACTTACTTTAACTTTGGCTTTGGAGTGCTCAAGACACTGTCGTCATCTTCCATTTCTGGCCCACTGTCACTAGGGTTCTCTATATCCAGCGTGTCATACAGAAGGTCCAAGTCCTCCTCCACCTCTGGAACGTGCTCTGCCGGGTCCTGCTCTGAATCCAGAACCTATGTGCAGGAGAAAAGCTGGCATCGCTGACTCTGCTAGGAGTCAAACAGATCCCATGTCACCTGAGATCCCCTGAGGACTGCAGCACACCAGGCTTGGGAGTAAGATTCTGTTTCTAGTGCGAGGATACTATATCCAACAGAAACATTAAGTATCTAAGAAGTGCTTCTTGGGACTGAAGTTTGTCAGTGCCTGCGTTAGCAATACTTGCCTACTGGACTAGTATCTCTGAACAAGCTTTTAACCACAGATTATGTCCATCGGTCAACCATATTCTATAAACAAAGCCTTAAGAAGGCCCCTAATGGAGTCCCAGTTTTCTTAGAACAAGTACAGAAATACAGTACTCCCGACTGAGTAATCTGTTTGGGGTTTTACTGAAAAAGTTGTCATGACACATCCTGATGTCATATTTGGTACCCAAGCAGACAGAATAGAAGTGACAAAAATGTCCACAGGAGGCGTCTGAAACCTGGACAAGGATTAGCCGCAATCCACATGCGAAACTGAAGAGAACAGATATTTTGAATCAAAACTTCCCTAGGTTTCTTCACACATACAGAGTAAGCACAGAGCTGTACATAGTTCAGAGCCTGTTTTTTGAGTGGCAGCTCCAGAAAACTAGCAGCTCTGCTGGCTGAGACCTCAGATATGGGTGCCGACTCTGCTGAGCTAACTTGGGAAGAACAGCAAAGCTAACAGGACTGTTTGGAAGAGTAACAAAGCATGAGGAGTTGCTCACTCTTTCCCACAAGCCACAAAATCTGCACGCAGACTGACAGCCAAATGAGCTGTTAACTGTTTTTATATTAGATACTTAATGTTACTCAGGTTCCTGGGTTCTGGATCTCTTTCATTTTTAGCTCTGACCAGACAACTGTCTCTCATTCGGATCTGTGTTCCCTATCAGTTTTTCAAGTCCTGCCTGGCTGTTCTAGTAAGATGATCAAACAGGCGGCGATTTAACTTCACAAGCAACATACACAGTAGACTACTTGCCTTTGAAAGGGTCAAAGATAATTTCAAAGCAGTCTTTGAAACTAATGGGTACATGAGTGTTTGCCAAAATCTGGTTTTGATAAAATTTGATCTAGAAAACATTTGATGACATTTTAAAGTTGGCCCTCAAGCCTCCATGCAAGGCCAGGGCATTAGGACAGGTCACATCAACTTCAGACTTGAAAACAAAATGAAGAGAACTAGGGGGAAACAGGAGAATATTCCTGAAAATTACAGCAGGGTGCACACCAAGCAGTTAAGAGAGCAATATGCAGACAGGAAGACTTCCAGCATACATTACTTACCTCATCAGACACTTTAAACCTCTTCAGCAATGCCACAACCTTCTGTTTGAAGTTTTGTTGCTGCAAGTCAAAGACATTTTTACATAAGTAAAGCATCAGTGATCTGTTTTCTCCTAGTGTGTAAGAAGCCCAGACACATGACACTGGTGCGCTAGCTGCTGCTTCAAGTCAAAAAACTGCTGGCACCACAGACCAAGTCTCTGCTGTTCACATGTTGAAATCAGCTCTTCCACATCTATGACACTCTCTCTCCTACATTACAACAAACTAGGTCCCACTCCACTAAACATTATAATAAGCCTTCTGGCCCTGATGGATGGCACACCACTCTTGGTTGGACTCACAGTGGACAGCAAATATCTGGCAGGCATCTGAGAGTCAGCTTCTCCGATTCTTAACACAGGCAAGCCAACAGAGGCATCTACCCACTGACCCAAAGTACAAATGCATTTTCTATCAACAGAGCACTGTTTTTCCTCTTGCAGTTCATCCTGGCAGGCTTGTTTGTATGACTAGTAGCACTGCAGAAAAGTTGTGAGGCTTGTCCTTAGCACTTGCTGGTCAAAAAATTGCTTTCCAAGTCTGATATCCCCAGATCCAGGATACAGCAGGCCAAAATAACAAGCAACTCCAAAATAACACAAGCCAAACTGCTGCACTTCCTCTGTGCTTACTTGCCCACATGAGCTATTTCTTTCTTGCAGGACCAAACAGCTGAGATTTATCATGAGCTACCTAGCCCTTAATGTCACTGACCAAATATGCACACTCTGAAGAAAAGGCACAGGAAAACCCAGGCAAGAGGCCCAGGTTGGTACAGGGCATTTGAAGTAGCATCCCTGTGTCATGCAGAAAGAGAGGAGAAAATGGCTACCACCAGGCCACTCTTTGGTGAAGCAAGTTGCTCATTTACTGGCTTGTCTGTATCTCACTGTGAGCTTTTCTTGCAAGTCCCACTGGTCCCATCACTCTGCCCTCAGACACTTCCCACTACCCCACTCCTCTGAACTTAGTCCTTTACCGCTGAACTCAGATCCTGCAAGCTGCAGCCACCTTCTAGACAGCTGAAGTTAGGGTGAAATAAATTCACCAGGTTCAAGCAAGACTGTCCAAAGAACTGTCCCCACTGCATTTGCAGGACCAAGATGCTCTCATGCTCGAGTTGTCCTCTGACTCAGAATGTAAAGCAAAAATGTCCATCATGCAGACCACCTTGGACCAGCATGGCAGTCTGTGGAGGGAGCACACAAAACAGGCAGTAGCTAAGGTGACATGGCAAGAGCTGTTCACTGGCCTGAATGATTTGACAGTTGGCAGACAGGAGCCCTGTTGGTTTTGGAGCTGGGCTGATGTTAAATTTACTAGAAACACCTAACCCAGTCTTGCACCAGCCCTACACACCAGAGATTCAATACCAGCTCAGTGGTCAGGGACAGAAAGACATTCTTATTATGAAGAAGTTGCTCATTTAATAACTAAGGGGTGTATTTTGTCCTGTGCTATCACTAATGCCTGAAAACAATACTAAGGACATCAAGCATATGAGCTAGCATACTCCTAGTCTTACACAGAGGATCTTTTTGATTGCAGATTCAGGTCAAAACAGACCAATTCCAGACCTTCTCAAAACACAGATTTCAGAAATAGCCTCACAGAAGGTACAAATGATCTCCAAACCTACTCCTAAGTCCAAGGAGAAACCTAGCCCATTCTGGTGATTTTGAGTTATTGTCATCACAGACATGCATAAGCACTTGTGTAGGCAGAAAGCTGCATTACAGCGCAGTCAAGCCTAAGTCAATGCTCCAAGCAGCAGTTCAGTTTCGCAGGCAAACACATGCTTGCTGTGAGAGGGCAGATGGCTGCATGCTACTCACCAAAGCCTTCAATACCCAGCTACTACTTTTGCCTCAACACCACATGCACCACCTCAGGTTCATCCGTCAAGCTCCAGCCCCTGACTGAGCTACTTAACTTCATTCTGAAACCTTTCCAGCGGTCTCTCCCATACAGAGCACAAGCAGAAGAGCTTCCCTTCACTTGAGGCTACTTTCAGGACCTACATGAGCACAGATCCTGCCCTGGCTTCATTATGGGGCTGAATTTCACATGCTTAAATGATTTTTGGAGCTCCCTAATCTTGCAGCCAAACGACACTCAAGACATACACGCACCATGGACTGCCCCACTCTCTGATCTGACTGCTTCTGCTCTTCACATGCTGTGACCATGCCCCCAAGCTTCCTGCTGGGCCAGCGTGTCTAGTACTGCTGCTCCCATACGCCACATGCACTGCACATCCTAGCCAAACCCCGTCAGTGTTAGTAAAACTAATTTCCACCGACCCTGGTTATGGACGTCGTTCTTACTATCGATCTCCGCTGCTTCTTGGGCTTCCCCAGCTCGTACTCATCATCATCCAAATCCTGAACAGAAAGAGGATTCCTTTGTTACCTTTGTGGCTTGGGGACACATGAGCATTTAAGTGCTAACAATGTTCCCTCTATGAACCTGCTGCTCTGTCTCCCAGGCCTTCAGCATTTGCTTTAATTGTTTGTGGTTATGATGGCAGAAGGAAAAGAAAGTGAGCCAGGAATACCAGTATGGAGAAGCAAAACAGCCCTAGTTCTACACTCAAGGAACAAGGATACTCTCAGCCCCACACTTCAGCGGGTTCCTCTCTCGGTACCCTCCAAGAGGTGGAAGGCAAGTGATGCCAGAGTCTGAAGGCAAGGAAGATCCAAACTCAAACACACCTCACATCTACTCAGGGGGCTCTCTGTAAGGACACATTTTGCAGAAGGTATTAAAGACTAAAGTCTGACTCGGACCCCATTGGCCATTTAATTACAGCTGCGGGCCCAGCTGGGCTCTTTGAATGCAACCAACATTACAGAAACAATCCACTGATGCCTTGACCATTAAGCAGAGAAATGCACAGGAATGCTAATATTTTACTGTTTAAAGGGGGCTCAAATCAACACATAAGATAAATCACAGCATGGAGGAAGAAATGGGTTACTGTACATCTCCATTCTCCTTCTGCCACCACAGCTAAACACTTGGTGACAGTCTCGTACTGTCATGGTTTAGCTACAGAATTATACTTATAGCTTCAAGCACAAGCTGGAGAATGTACATGCTCTACAGAAGCTCTCACAGGGAGAAACCATGCCCTAAACAGTACCTGGCCCTGTACGGCATCATCACTGGCCTCCTGCTCAGAAGAGAAGCTCTCGTACTCTTCCTCGGAATAGTTGTCTGAAAGGGAAGGAAAGAGGGGAGATCCCATGAAACTCCTTTAATGTGAGGGGACAATCTCATCTCAGGAGCAGAGAAAGCCTACTAACAGTCACAAACCAAGAAAGGGGGCACACAAGGAGACGCCTGCTAGTTTATCTTCTATCTGTGCTAGAACCAGTGAGATGGGAACCTCCTGGAGGTGAGGAACAAGGAAAAATATATCTAATAGGAAGGACAGACCAGCATACAGATAAGACTCCTTGAAATACCATCCCTTTTTAGCCTGGAAAGAACCACCTGGCAGACAGCAGCAAGTACACAGGTTTCCCCACAAGGAAAATCATTTTTCCCCCTAAGTGGGCACAACTAGCTTACAGAAGCAAATAAGACATGCCAGGAGAGTCTAAATTCTATAGACGTGACACTTCAGGTGACCTGCCTGGCCTCAGGCAGCAACACACAAGCAGCTGCATGCATTGCCTTCAACAGGTCACTCTTCTGGCAGTGAGCAGAAGGCTGGTACTACATAGAAGGTGGAAGATCGTCACAAGTAGAAACCCAACGACTTTCCTACATGGTGCACAACACTGTAGATTTGCTCTCTTTAAACCAGACCATAGTCCACAGAAAACACATGGCAGCTTTCTAGGTCTTACAGAAGTTAACAACATTTATTGTATAACACCCAAAGGAAAAAGAAGTTGGAAGAGTAGCTTAATTGTGCATCTCCTGAATATGACACTGTTAGCCATGTGAGAAGCCACAGGTTCTCAGCACACCCACCAGTAACGCTGGAAGAGCACACGTCTAACTTGCTGGATGGCTCAAGCATGGTGTGATATGCAGAAGAACCTTTGACAATCCCCAACTCCTGTCACACTCCCTGCTTACAAAGCAACAGGTTTGCAAAGTTGGTTTTCTTTGCAGTGATCAGTTATAGATATAGAACTTGTGCAAACTAGTTCTCATTTGTCCCAGGAAGTGTCTAAGCCCAGGTGGGGTTTAACTCCAGGTAGTTCAGGAAGACACTAGACCTCAGAACATGTGGTTGTACTCTTACCTGTAGACTTGATTTTCTGGCTGGCCTGCATAGTGCTGTCTTCATGGTCAATTGGCTGACTTGACAAGGAGAAGATCCAGATTTCTGCTACCTTCACTGCAGCTTCTTTGATGTTGCTGAAAAGGCTCAGTACCTGGCCACCTTCTGTGGGGTGCTGCATGACCTGGGACAGAAATCAAGCAGTACAAATCTGCATTTAAATGTATTTAAACTTGCACCATTTGCATACTACGAGAGTTACTAATGTTAACAGAGTTACTCCAGATTTCCAACTACAGAAGGAAGGCAACATCCTGAAACTGCAGAAGCCAGTTGCAGGCAATACACAATGCTGGTTGAGATTTTATTTGGCTACTAATGCAAGTGATGGAAGGAAAGGAAAACATTTCTGAGCTTGACAGTTGATTAGCACATCCTTGAAACACAATACTTGACTACCTCATTACTATGTATTTGCTTCCACAGCACAGTACTGATTTGACTTATCAAGTTACCAGCCTTCTGAACACCTAATTAAGGATCTTAATTCTGTGTTAAAGCCCAGTAGAAGAGCCAGCAAAAGCAAAAATTCTTGGTGGGGTACACAGCAAAGTGCTTTAGTGTCCTCAAGCAAAAATCCCTGCTCCAGAGAGCTGGCACCTGAATCTCAGAGGAGCTGGCCACCCTGGCCTCATGAAGCGGTGTGTCACAAAAGACAAGATGATGGTGGAGGCAGAGACACGTTTCAGTGTGGGTTTCTCTCTGCAGTTATCTTCTCTTCACTACCCACAGCTCGCAGAGCTCTCCCCAGAACCTAAGACTCAGGTTCTTCTCTTGGCCCACCAGTCAGAAATTGCTTCCCCACCCCTACTTGCCTGCACTTCAGCTTTCTACCACACACCAGGCTGCTTTGTCAACTCCTCATGTGGCTTTAAAATGACCTGAGCTGATGAGGAACATACACCCCTGCTCTTAAACTCTGCTCAGACTCATGCCTCCAATAGTTTTTCATTGCTTTGTTTTGTTTCAACTGCTACAATTTTTTTTTTTTTTCAAATGAGTCAGTGCCATTTAGGGGTCATTACACTATAAACTGCAAAGAGAGAGGGCCTTGTAAAAGGATATAGGATTTGTTTACCTGAAGTCTTCAATTTCAGAAATATTCCAGATGAGCTGGAGAGCAACTATTTCCCAACAAAGTGAACCTTTGAAAATTTATGACCTTCTAACCTCAGTCAGCTGACATTACAAAAAGACATAATAAAAGCCATACGCAGCAGCAAATGCCCAACACTTAGAAGCTCACTGATGCATCTAATTAATGGACCCACACATTTTCTGCCTTACAGCGATATTTAATTTCTAGTTCTTAAACCAAACATGGCACAGGAAAAATGTTAGCTAGAACACAATATATCAGAATTTGGCCGATTCAAATGGGGATTCAACATTTACTGCAAGTCTAAGGGAAGCTTAACTCACACACACGGAGTGTTCTTTATAATGAATTATTTAATACAGTAATAACTCACCACTGCATAACATTAGCTTATTTTGAATGGTAACAATTTGTTGACAGAATGCAGTCTGATGAAAAACACTGGTGTTAAACTGAACTTGCTACTGCTAAGCCCATTTCTAAATATGCAAGCACAAACAGCAGAGATTAAACAGGGCATGAAATAATGAAGCGTGGAGCTAAGCTACTCAGAAACTTTAGTGAATAATTTATCCATTCTTGATTCCAGCTCTAATTTTAAGCATAAACTGAAAATTTTATCATTTAACTCTCATGCATAGAACTCCACCTGAATGATCAAGAACAGCCAAATGGGAATTGTGAAGGGTGTTTCAAGCAAAGTGATAAAAACTACGTGATCCTCAACTCTCATACAATAGCACAGAGAAGCAGAGCAAACCTCCGTTGCTTTAACATTAGTATTTCTTAGGGTTGGAAGGCTTGCCCAAGTAACCCTAACAGTCCTGTTTCTTCATATATGAAACAACAAAACATTTTACATTTAAGAACATGAGACAAATGCATTAGTTCAACTCAACCAACCATACTACACTTTCTGCTGTTCCATAACAGGAAAGAGAATACAAAAGAAAATGTGCTAGTATTTAAATACATGCTGAAGTGTCCTGAATGCAAAGGGAATTTGCATTGTATTTGGGTGAAATTATTTTGACCCCTTAACTCAAAAACAAACAACAGAAAACCCACAAACCTTGTAAGCTAATAAGCAAGCCTCAAGAAACCTTTAGCTCTCAAGATATTATCCAGAAAATATACAATGCTATTACTCATTGCTAAAATCTTTAAAAAATATTGTTCTATGAATACTAATTACAGTTGTTAAGGCAGTTACATGAAATCCATCCAGGTACTTCTCAGTGAGGAAAGTGACAACACTGAGGTTAAAGAGAAGGGAAAGGGAAAAACATCCACCCTTGTAAGTACGGATCATGACAAACGCTGCTCACCTCAGCCATGTTGATAGACCCCACAGCCAAAGTCTTGTAGCCTAAAATCGTTCGGTTCTTGTACCGCTTCCGCCGCTGCAGCATGATCTGAAGCTTGTTGCCTTCTCTCTTCAAGAAGTGAGGGTACTGGTGTTGGAAACAACACAAAAGTTTATTATGTCCCTCGACATTATCTCCCAATCTGCCTGATTCATGGGTAAACTCCATTCCTGGGGATTAACCCCAAGGCTTTTAGAAGTGCTTACAGCTGAACTAACACTTAATGTTATCCCAAAGAAGCTGTCATCTCTGACCGAACATCTCAGCTCCGGACTTTCATTTCCCAGCCAAGCACTTCTCTCTTCCTTCATCCAGTCCACCCTCACCCTGAGGGAGCAGCAAAGCCACCTCTCACCTTAAAAATACAGCCTTGGCAAAGCTCTGCCAGAGAACCCAAACACCGCACAAGTGACCAGCAGGCAGTGGGAGAGCTCAGGTAACCCTGCACCTGCAGGAACAGGCCCTGGGACAGGAGACGAGTCAGGCCTCGGGAGCCTGCATTACAAGGAGGGTTAGGTGCTGTGGTACTCAAAAGGTGCTGAAAACACAAGCCCGGGGGTGTGGAGGAGCTGTTCGGTTTGGGAAGGGCTGAGCCCAAGTCTGGTCCCAAAGAAATGAGCAGCCTCCAAGAGGTGGGCTGCAAGGGCCTGCAGAAAGGAGAACCTCATTGCAGGGATCCTGATTGCACATTGGACATAGCTAAGTGAAGAACGCTTCATTTCACAGGCAAGTACCCCCCCGCCCCAAGACATTACGAAAGTAACTTCCTGCCTATCAAAAAGCTTGATAAATACAAACGCTGAGTGCCACCAGAAACCTTGTGATATTAATTTGCAGTCCGGAGCAAGCCTGACTGCTATGCAGAGAGCCAGGAGCAGTGGCCGCACGAACAAGCAGAATACTAATTAACTGATTGCTCCGCAAGGACGGGATCTACTGTGTGTTGCACGAGGAGGTGGCCCTGCAGAAGAGAGGAACAGCAGTCCACATAATTAAAATACCACCTCTAAACACATCCGCATCCCACCACAAATTGAGCCTGTGGCTTCACTGACCTGCAGCATCCCTAAACAAGGACTGAAGAAAGTTATTGGGGATTGGAGGGGGCAACAAAGGCTCAGAAGGCAAGAGGTACCTTCTGCTTTCAAATCTCATACCTCCTTGCCCCTGAGAACCTTCCACACATCGGAAGCAACAGGGGAAAGGGATTCCTTGCTTTCAACTGAAGGCACTTGGGTCCCACCAAGGCTGCTTAAGCACAAGCCTGCAACTGAACTCCAAAGTCATACTTGGTCCCAGGCCAGCTTGATTTCAATGTGCACAGCTTTCTGGGACTTAACTGGATGGCTCAAGTCCATACATGTGCAAGTTTCTGTTTTTCAAAGGTGTGTTTCCTTGCCACCTCTGATGAACATTCATAGAGATAATTTAAAAAAAATAATAAAAAAAAAGGTACAGAGACACTCAGGCCACTCACCTCCTCAGTTAAAAGCAAGGTCCTCTGGAACGGCCGAGCCATTTTCACTGCACAGACAAGCTACTCTTTAACTCCTGTCATGGCTTATGAACACTACAGAATGGTTTCAACCAAAACTTTTCAGTAACTGCCAGTCCATGACACAGTTTGGCTCAAAATATTTGAAAACAAGACATTTATAGGAAGCACCAAGCACTGCAAGGCACATCCAAGGGGCGAGAAGAAGGGACCATCACACGCACCTGAACAGGAGTCAGTGCAAGAAATTCATTCTGAAGCCCCAGTGACAAAATCCCTTCCACCTAGAAAGATTTATTAGATCAAACACAGGAATTAAGTGCTCTGGAGAGGTGTGATGTTGTGGTTGGAATACCTAAGGAATTCCATTTGATCCTGGGAAACCCAGGGAGGGTCAGGAAAAGCAACCATTCCAGCAGTAAGGGTGATGGTAGCTCACCTGCCAGAAAGGCTACTGCTGGTCTAGCCCTAGCTAGCAAGGTGGAACAGGATCAGACACACCACTACTCCCGCCTTACCCCAGCTGCATCACAGAGCAACAGGAAACTCCTCCCTTCTGCTTGAGCGAAGGCCCGCCAGACACAACAGGCTGCTTGCTGTTGTGCCAGCCTGTCCTGTCACCTCAACGCTGACAAGGGAATGCTCTGTGTAAAGAGCAAGGATTTCACCCAGGAGAAAGAGCTGAGAGGGAGGTGATTGTGAAGGTACGAGGGGCTGCAAATCCAGACAGCGAGCACAGTGTGCACGCACGCAGAGCAAGGCATACAGTACGAAGAGCTGACAGCGCGATACGGAGATACCGGCTGCTGCAGGGCACTGAGGCTTTCTCATGCTGAGATATCCACACGCTTTTACTTTGTGGCCCATCACCACTCTCAAAATATCCCAGGCACTAAATTCAGACTGTACCTGGCTCAGGCTACAGTCATTAGCTAAGAGTAGCTTCCAGCCATCGTCCAATTAAGAAACAATAAAAGCTGTCATAAAAGTCCTGCTGTGCCATTTCAGGAAGGCTTCCCAGGCCTTGCTGCATCCAAGAGCACTAATCCTTCCTGCAGTCAGAGACCAGCAACACATCTCTGCATTAAGCTTGCTCATCTCACACACCCCTTTCTGAGGGCTTACAGTGTCACAGCCATCATTCTCCCCTGTTCTGGCTCAATTCCCAGCCCCTTCAGGGGAAACCGACTTAAAAGCAATGCTTTGCGCCCTGCTGCAGGATTGCTCTGAGCCCCAGAAAAACACACACTTTCCTGTTTAATTCCCAAAAGATATGCAGAAACATTTGCTCCTTGCTGATGCAGGACTGGCAGAGGGAGACCTGGCTCATCCTAAGGCTCTGGAAACTGATTCCAGTTTCAGTCACTGGAAAGCTGCAGCCCCCATAACCATGCGTACTTATTCCCAGCATGTGGCTTTGTCACTCCCGCTCACAAAGGAGCGGACGCAATGCTGCAGTTAACCCAGTCTGTGGGCTGCATCAGGACAGAACCAGACACATCAGCCATCTGCGTACCTGCCTGTGCAGTCCCAGGGTACCATCCGGCTGCGGTGAAATCTCATCTGGTTGTTACTCTGAGACCTGGGTAGTCCGAAGCAGTCTGCCTCGCATCACCACTAGAGCCTTTCTCCTTACCAGATCAAACTCTTGACTTCAAAATCTCACCAATAGTCCCAAAACACAGAAAACCCACATACGAATGCTTCTGAGTGTCGGCCTGACCCTGTTCTATGCACGCAGGATCCTCCCTCCTGCTTGCAGCAAGCCAGCCTCTGTTTACCTTATTTCCCTTCTCAGGGGGTAGCACCAGGGCAGGACGCTCTGAAGAACAGAGCAACCAACACAACACAGAAGGATCTTCACCGCAGACCCACAAAGCACCTCTGCTCACTGAAAAGCAGCAAGTCCAGCAAGCACACGGCCCAGGGCCACGTCCCACCTTACCTGCAGCGAGAAGGTCAGCGCAAGCTCCGTCTCCACGTGTCCACTCGGGGGCAATACAATCTCATGAGACCGCAGGATGCGCTTGGAGCCCTGCACAGAAAGAAAGTCCGTGTGGTAAATTCCCCAGCAGCCAGCCCTTTCCTTACGGCCCAGCAGTGAAACCGGAGGGCTCCAGCTACCACAAGTCCTGCCCTCCCTGATATCACCAAAGCTGCCTTTGGGCTGCACAGTCTGCCTCTCCCCAGGGAAAAGAAAAGGCAGCAGATTCTGCAGGCAGGGCTGCTGGAGAGCTTGAAGGAATGGGTGCAGATCTGCAGACATTGCTGGAATGACTCTGGCCTTGGAGGGGGCAGAAGACTGAGCTGAAGTGGAAGGAGCCTTGGATGGACATCCCACCCCAGTCCCATTAATAGAAAACTGGGAAACACTTTCAGGGACTACCACAGAGAAAGTGAACGTATGGATCTGACCTTGCACGTCTGTGAAATATTAATGAGATGAAAGGGAGATATCTGACTAATAAAGATTTGGGCATATTTGCTGTCCGTAACTGCAACAAAGCAGCTTTTGTTCTGCCAAACCCCAGCATTCAAAAGCTATGAGTCAGCCCCCACCCCTCAAGTTGAAGTCTCGTTTTATGACTTCAGCCAATAGGTATCGGGCTCCTCATCGGGGTTTGGAGGCTGCAGCGTCACACTTAAACCCCTGGCGTTAGCCGTGACACACTGATCTTTTCTCTTTGTACACACACCTCTCCCTGGGGAAAGTGGAGATTTTAACCTGTTTAAACAACTCTCAGTGATTGGGGTTACAGGAAAAAAAAATCCACTAGACATTACAGTGGAGTCTGGAGACATGATAGGATTATCAAGCAACTCCAAATCAATGCTGTGTTTGGGCTGCCATATGCTGAGTTACTGGGCTGTTTACCGCGTGAGCATTTCATTTCAGGGAGTGTTTGAGGGAAAACTAGCAGGGAAGCACGACACACTGCTGCCTAGCAAACGCTTCCGCACTGTTCAAACAGTGGCAAGTTTCAGAGGTCTCTGGCTCAATATTCTGCTGAGGCTGCAGATCTGGCTTTGTCCAGATGGGCTGATCTCCCAGAAGGACAGAACTGTAGCTCTCAAAAAAGCAGCATCTGGGAAACTAGAGACAGACAGGGGGGTAAACACTTCCCAGCTACATCCAAAGTAAAGTTGGGTATGCCTAACTCAGCCCCAAGATGAGGGAGAGAGGCCGAGACTAGTTTACATCCCTTCCTCCCCAAACACTTTGCTCATGCAGCCAGCGCGAATGCTGTGATTTGCAGCGGTGCCCAGCGCCAGTAGGGCAGAAGACAGACAGCAGAGTGGGGTGAGAAACCAAAGGGTCCCCCCAGGAAAAGCAGCACGCGTGCAAGTAAAGCACAGCTAGCCTTGCCACCAGCAACAGCAGCATCTGTTCCACTGCTGCAAATCTCCTAACAGTCACAATCTTGCTTTACTTGTTACGCAACTCTAAATCTAACGAAAGACCAAATATAGCTGCTTTTAAAAGACTGCAGCAGATAAACAGAGCAACAGCTTGGGAAATATGGTTGACAACTCTTTGAACATCACCGTTCAGGAGGCTGCAAGGAGACATGGGAAATGCAGGTAGGATGCTCTCATTAGGTCTGGATTCAGTCATCCCCTCTGGAAGGACTCCAGTGCCTGACACCTCTCTCTTGCAATTCCCCGTACAAAGACGGCGAGTCATTTGACAGAGATCATATATATGATGATCCAATATCACCAGCCTCAAACAATAGCTGTGTCAGACACCGAGTGCTGGCAAATTAAGTGGCCTTAAAAGAACTTGTCAGCATCATAATAATAACCTGCAAGCCATAAAGGGGCTTTAATAAGAGTGCTTCAAATCTGCCTGCATCCGAGACAGTTGCAGTGCTACTGACCTACCGTTACGCAGCACATCACCAAGAGATATGGCTGATGATCAAACTCTGGTGCCAGGGACACCCAAGGTGAAGCTATGGGCACCCTCTGGGACAGCAGTCATCGAGCCACTGTTACCTCTAGGTCACTGGAAGGACAGACCAAGGGCAAAAAGGATGGCCCAGGGATGCAAGCTGCAGCCTGGGACTTGGCAGGTGAGCACCCCAAACTTTTCCAGCAATACAGGGCGAGTCCTTTTGCATTCCAGTTCTTCAGGGATCTGCCCTGCTGTAGAGGGCACTGCAGAAGAACTGCTCAGGTTTCAGTGTCTGACTTGCTATAGCAAGACAGATCACAACATGTATCCAAAATAGCCAAGGAAGTCCCAACCGCTAAAAATTCAGACTTGCAGGTCTGGGGCAGCATTTCCGACCTTTTCACCCAGAGAAGGTGTAAGCACTTAACAGTAACCTGGACAGGAAAAGGAGGTTTTGTTCTAGTAAAAGCTACCAAATTTTCCAACCCAAGCCTGACACACCCTACACATAGATCATTCACTGACAAGCCTCGGGCCCTTACAGTGATGCATCCTCCGTCTTGGAGTGCAAACATATGGAAAGCCTTCAGCCCTGATAAGCAATATCTGACAGTCTGAGAACCCAAAGCTGTGCATCTTCAGAGGTTCCTGTGAATTCGGGTGTGTGAAACTATTCCCTACCTTTCTGCTCCCTGCTGCGGGTGTGTGAACCCCCCCAACACACAGGGACACAATTTTGCCCCAGCTGGACTGCTCACAGACATGAGAGATGTTGGCTAAATTCTCAGCTGCATGTTCTTGCTCCGTAGAGCCTTTGTGGTTTCAACTTCCAAGCTTGATTTTGGCACAACCAGATCTTTGCAGGAATTTGCCTGTTCCTTTATTTGAGAAGCAGCTGCTTTTCAGCATGGTTAATGGTATTTGCCTACTTACAGGCTTTTAATCAGTAAGTGCTTCAGCATTTACAGTGGTGGGAGCCCTTGAGCTAAACTGATGCTGTGACACACTGTGGAACTTAGTCGCTTCCTTCTGAACCTGCCTCCAGGCAGCACGACCTATATGTAGACACCTAATTAAATGGCACAAACCCATGCTGCAAAGTAGGTTATTTACCTAGGATGATAGCTGTATTTTATGGAAACAAATTAAAATGTACAGGCACTCTATAAATCCACTGACAAGCACCCAGCTACAAAAACAGCTTGGCCTCCTGGCAGCAGAGCCGCCCATCAGCAGAAGGCCCAGCCTCCAGACCCTCCCATGCCAGGACCAAGTTACCAAGAGTTCTGCCCTAGAGTGAGCTGAAACGTGTTAAATACAGACTAGGCTTAGATCTGGTGACAGCTCAGGAAGAAGAGGTGACAGCATATGATCTGTAACGAGCATCCTTACACACAGACGAAGCTCATGCTGAGCCCTCAGTGAACAGCAGTCTTCACTCACAACAGCGACATTGGGGAGGAACACAGGGGAAGGACCATGAGAGACTGTCCCCATACCCAGCATGCCCTGATGTGCTTGGGAAGCGGCCCACGGCTGCGATGCATCCTCACATGGACATAAAGCTCAGTTTAGGCATCTGCCAGTATTTTTACCCAAGCAACGCATTTGATTCTTAGAACTGAGCAGCAATTACCTGCATTTTGACAGCAATGACCACAGAAATAAGCTCCTTATCCAATTCCTTTAAGACTACCAGTTTCTTTAATGTCAAGCTGCACAACCTGCAAACAGGAACAGAAGAGAAACAGTTATAATCATGCCTGAAAAAGGAAAAGCTCTGAACAGCTTTCACCCAGCAGTACCTCAGTTTGAGGTAGAACAGGCTCCAGCCGCAAGCCACACGCAGATACCGACATAAAGACAGCAGAAATATCTGAGGCTTCCCTGGCTTTTCAGACTGAATTTCTCCGACCTTCCCCAAACACAAGGAGGTGGACAGCAGGTACATCTCACTGCTTGATGCAGACCCGTGGCCACATGGGAGTGCTTCACAGCGCGGACCTCCACAGACCGCGGCCTGGGAACTCTTGCTCCAAGTCAGACCAAAAGCTTTAGGGTCAGAGGAATTAAATTCCAGCAATATAAAAGCAGTGGGTCAGTCTAATTTTAAACTTGTTTACAAAGCTTTACTAGGTTGCTGGCTTTTTTGGTTTCAGGCTCTGGGTTCCCAAAGATCTCGCTCCTACCTCCTCTTGTCAACCCACACGTTCTCCTCCTCACCCCCAAAGTGCTAGCAAGTGGCTCAGACATCTCTAATGGGAAAGCAAAAGAAAAGAAAAAGGAGAGGGCTCTTGCTGCGCCCTCTGGCCCTGGTGTTCACATGCCACACATATGCAAGTAAATCACATTCTTTACCCAGGCAATGCTACATTGTTCTGGTTAAAGCTGTTTGCACTTCTGCCTTCCAGCACAGAGAGCCTGGGAGGGGAGAGTGTTTGGAGTAGGTGCAGCTCGAGTTAAAGCTCTGAGGTAATGGGACCGCGATATTGGCACTGTCACAATTCCGAACTTACCACCAGCTGGTTTAATTACAAGGGCGTGCCTAGAAAACAAACTCCAGGGAGGGATAAACCTGAAGCAGACAGCTTAACTTGAGGAAAGCTGAGGCCAGAGAAAGCTGCAGGGCAGGCTCCGGTGACCAGCCACCAGCCGTGACAGCAGCCAGGAGCAGGCACTGCCTTCGCGTCTGATCCCTACCGCATGGCACGGGCATCTTCAGCCTCTGCCATGGGATGCTAGTGAGCCTCAGCACGGCTCCTCCGAGACCACTGCAGAGCTTTCTCCCAAATAACATTTAGCATCGGGCTGCGCATGAAAGGGCAAAGTGCAGCAGCAGATGGGAAGGGAAGACGAGCTGACACTGGATTTTGGTGTGTGCCCAGGCACAAGCGCCAGTGCCTGAAGCCTGCTCCTGAACCGCAGGGCTCCGCGTCGGTGCCAGGAACCCGACAGGCCACCAAGGGCGGCACAAGGCACCCAGCTCTGGAGGCCCACGTCCTTCCCCACCTCTGCGGGAGGCTGTAACGCCGCTTTGCTGTAACGCCTGAACGTAGACACCATCGGCCTGGGCGCAAAACTGCGGGAGGGACACGGCTAAAGGCTCTTCCCAACAGGGGCTGCTGCAGACGTCGAAGCAGCTGCTGCCCACTGCAGCCAGAAACGCCTGCGGCTCTGCCCGCGCTCTGCCCTCTCTTACCGGGGCTAGGAACAGGGAAGAGCAGGTCTTAGCTCTCACGGTCTCCACTCCAGCACCTCTCCAAAGCCGCCCTCGTCAGCCTCTGCTCCTCCCCACACACGCTACCTGCTCTGCCCGCTCACCTGCGGGCACCGGTCCTGCCCTCGGACCCCCAAATCCCAGGGCAGAGCCGACGCCGGCAGCTGTGCGCAGATAACGAGCGGCCGGCAGGAGCAGGCAGCACGGCCCCAGCTGCTGCGGGGAACCAGCGAACGCCTGAGGAAGCAGGGGAGCAAGGGCCAGCGAGCTCGACCGCAAACCAAGAGCCCCAAATCTGGGGCACTGGAAGCCAGAGGAGGCTGCAGCCCTCAACCCGAGCGCAGGACAGACCGCGGCTTTCCCTCCGCGTCCTGCTGGAAACAGCACGCGCAGATGCACGCGTGCGGCCGCCCCCGTCAAGCGTCCCGGCCAGGATCTGGAGGAAGGAGGCTGTGATGCCATTTGTTTTCTTTGTAATGCTGTCGCTGGAGGACAATTGCATGGGGCTTGCCAAAACCCACAGAGCTCTGGCCGGTCAGGTGGTGAGAGCAGAGGTAGGACAACACACTGGCATTGTCTCGGCTGACAGGCAAGGAACAAAGGCCTTTTCTGTCCGGTCCCAGGCTCCACGAGGAAAAAGGTACGCAAGGGAACAATGGTGTTCTCAGCACACACAGCAGAGCACAAGAAGGGTGTTCTGTTCTCTGCCGGGCATTCCTTCAATCCATCATTTATGAGCTTTGATCAAGCCCTGTGGAGCACTTGCTGCTTAGAAAAAAAAATAAAAAAAATTAAAAGCCTCCTTTACAGCGCTCAGAAAAACAAAAGCAGTTAAAAAGACACAGGACGCATCTGCTTTCTTTATCCCCCATGGCTGGACTGCTGGTACTAAAAGACACTTCACATAAACAACAATGAAATGTGTATCTTCTCCATTAGGGGAAAAATAAAAAATAAAAAATAAAAGCAGACAGCTTAAATCCCACCAAAACACTCCCACCCTTAACATGTTCAGAGTCCCAGGTCTTCAGTTGGAATTTGCAGCTTACAAATCAAAGCAGCCTTCAGAATATGTGGCAGAAAGGGGCCGTACAGTACTCAAACAGCCACAACAAGAGCATATTCCATGCTCAGCATGTGCAGAGCCAGCGTGGCACCCCGGGCCACCCGCCCCAGCAGGTACAGCATGGACGCGTGTCGCAGCGCCTACCCCAACTGCCCCCAAAATAAGCGGCAGCTCCCTTCCTACACCCGTCCTTAGCCTAGGTTTTGCTCCACTTCTCTCAATTCTCGGGGATCGGGAAGGGGGATTGGTCCCACAAAACATTTCTATCAACAAGCCTGTTAAGATTTGTCCCCAGTATGAGCACTGGTAAGAAAGACAGGACAGACACAGGGGGACCTGGAAAGATCTTAAAAAAATAGACTGAGGCTACATTTGGAAGTTTCACGTATGTACGCGATCTCCGTGAACACAGGGAAAATCACCTAGCACACAGACACACGATGGGAATTGAGGACGCCTCAGATACAAGCTGAAAGAGCCCCAAGTATTTTAAGCAGACTATACAAAGTCTGGAACTGCAAGACAGCAAGTGCAGGCAAACCCTGCGTGTGTTTGTTTCAGCACCAATCTAGGGTTGCACGTGGGGAGTTAAGCTAGCAAAAGCACCGAGTTAGCTGCAGCTAGCTTCAGAGAGGGCAAAGGAAACCTGAGATTTCCACCTAGTTTTGAAGGCTGATGGTAGATTTCCCCCCCAGGCACGCAGCCAGGTCCCACGCAGCAGCAGCCGGTGCCCGCAGAGGAACTCGCGTCCCCTCGGCGAGGGGGCACGGGGTGCTCTCCTGAGCCCCTGCTCAGGCTAACCCGTCATGAGACAACCCGATGCGTTCTACAGGAATAAAACACTTAATCTTGTTACAATGGCACCTCAAGAACCTGGTTTTAAAGAGGAAACCTGGACCTGACCCAACGGCTCTGACTCGCCCTGCAGACGCAAGTTGCGCTGAACAGCTCCACCACGTGCTGCTCGCTCAGGGAGGCAGCTAGCTGCACGGAACGGAACATTTCGGTAACCGCGACCCAGCACCAAACGTGCCCAGAACGACCAAATAAGGTGTCGAATTCTTTACTCACTGGATGTTTTGCTTTTGCATCCCTCGGAGTAGAAAGATCAGGAAAATAAATCCCCTCCAAGAAAGACTCTGCCTCACTGAATTAAATGTCTGTCTCTCCACGGGGAGCGCAGTAATTGCACTGAGACCTTGTTCACGCAGAGACAGTTGAATCAACAGGAAGGAAAAATTAAAAATTAAAGACCTGTATTTTAATTAAGCCCTTTGGAAGTCAAGAATAACAACAGAAGCATCCACAGCTATAGGGGCTCCAAGTACAAGACGGGAGCTGGGGCAGGGAGACTGTAGCTCACCACCCTGATGTCCTTTGTCCCGGTTAAAAGCCGTGAAGATATTGTTCCTAGAGGCAACTTCTCATCCCAGGAGCGCTCTCCTCTGAGGTCTGTAAATATCAATCGGTTGATGGATACAAGCAAGGAATTTGATCACTGGACAGTTTCACTTCACCCAAGTTACTTCAGCATTTCAGGACAGCAAGCAGTCTCCCTACCCCGATGTTTTCAACCTCAACTTTGAGTGTTTTGCTCTTGAGCTGACACTTTACATCCAAGGCAGTCCCAAAATAAATCGTGAGCCACTTGAAGGAGAAGTGGAGGGAGACACCCGCCTACACACACACTTTCCCGGATAAACAGAGCCATTCTGTGCATAGCTGCAGGGATGCCTGTGCGGGACAGGCTGGAGCGAGAAGCCCTGCACAGCATTTTTCCAAGACAGCTGCTTAAGCAAGGTATGAACATTTGCAGAGCGCAACCAACCAACTGCACACGCAGTTTCCTACGCCGGTTTTGCACGTGCCCAGGCAAAGGGACACAAGACATGGATGCACCAGTTACTACACTCACATGCTCAAGGCAGAGCACTGTACCAGCCCAGGAGAACTAGCCTGGGGAGAAAAGCTGTCCTCTAATGTCACTGATGTGTCAGAGTGGGGCCTCTGGGGGTATCAATGGTAGAAAACACAGGAGGAGCGGTTCTTCACTCTCCAAAGCTTATGAGCTAATTCCCTGAAATGATTTCATCTTGGTCCTGTTCTCTGGTAGCCTACAAACCAGGAACAAATCAAATGAGACAGAGGTCAAGCACACCAATTTCTTTCATGCCAGAGACATAACTTGTGCAACTTGCAGAGATGCGTCATGGTCCTCTATCAGCCTCTGCCTTCTCCTTCGTTTGCATTTCCCACCAAGCTAAATGGCAACCTTTAGTCAGCTGGTTTGGCTACAGATGCATTCCAGTCAGCTTTAAGAAGCCAGGAAACAATTGCAGAGCAAGTATTTTTCATTGTTCTTGTTCTCAAGGATCTTGAAATCCACTTCCCAGCATTAACATAGAGAATTAAGCTCTTAAGATTCTAGGGCCTAAGACCCACAGAAGTGCTGCGGCAAGCAGGTCTTGTTCCAACAGGTAAGAGGATGGCAGCTTATTTTACGCAACAGGCTCTACCCGGGACCTCACAAGGACACACATGCATAGCCAGACACTTCCCTTTTCCTGGTGAAATACTGTCCTACTCACTACAAATAGATTGTGAATGTTCCTGCTCCAAACTGAGCAAACGAAAGGGGTAACAGTGTCAAAATTTTGCTACTTTCTTCATTTTGAAGAGATCCTAGAATTTTGCATAGGCACATTTATTATTTGAGGAGCAGCATGCAATTAATATGACCAAGGATTAAACCACATCTGAGCTCAGATAATCCAATCCAACATTTCAGTGGGAAAACGCAGAGCTCTTTGCTTTTCCCTCAGTGGGCCAAAACACTGCTGGTTGGCTCTGGGGGCCCCACCCAAAGCAGGATCCCTGCAAGCCAAATAACTGCACCACCAAACGTAAAGTTTACGTACGCTTCATTTTTGTGGTTTCAAATCCCTCTACAGGGTAACTTAAAGGAAAAAACACAAAGCAGGGATTAGGGCTGTTTCTCAGACAAGAGATGGAGTACAAAGGAGTTTGTCTAACTCACCTATGTGTTCACACCATGTTGCCTGCAAAGCCAAGCAGGGGCTAGTTAGATACACCTTTCGCAGCTTGCCTCTTTCAAATGCAGCATCCAGAGCACCACCAGGACTGCACAGCACCCTGACGCCCCAATGATCACAAAAGAAAGAGCCCACAGTACTGGTGGATTAGGTTTGATTGATGTTTTAAAAGTTTTGAGGGAACAGGAAGGTGTTACTAGCTTTAAAGGCTAAAGTAAACAAATAGTGAAAAGCTGATTGCTGGTTAAGGTTCCTTTGACAGGCTGTCAGGACTACATTTGCCGTGTTATGGATGACACTAACACATCTGATATTTGTTGTACTAATTTAGTAGTAGCTGGAGTGACCAAAGGTACCCCTGCCAAGGAACAAGCAGCAAGATGGAGACAGACCAGGAATAGCCACGTCCATCCGACCGAAGGCCAATGGTAGCCGTGGCTCTAACAAGCCCACACGAGACGCCCAAGTGCAGCAGCACAGCCCCCTGCCCAGAAAGCCTCGCAGCACCGCAATGCCGGTCTCCCGTTCGAGCACCTAATGAGAGCAGTCAAAGCAGCACGTCGGGGAGGGGGAGCCTTTAGGATACGGGCTGGTCAAGCAATTTCTGTAGCTTGGGCTTCGTTTCTCAGCTAGCTGGCAACAAAAGGAAGGCACAACGCATTAAGCTCGTGTGAGCCAGCCAGGGCGGAGGGCAGCTCCCCACCACATACCTTACGGACCAGAGCAAACGCGCATACCCAAAGAATGAGCAAACACATCCTGCCCCAAACCGAAGGGAGACTCTGGGGGGCAGGAATACAAAAAGAGAACAGGCGGGTAGGGGACGAAGTGGAGACTTCCATCTGGAACAGACCCAGCAGCCCTCCCCTCCCCGGCATGCCTTCCTCGTGCAACCTGCCTCCTCCTCGCTGCCCTCCCGCCCGGACATTATCTGCATTATCGCCCTCTCCCCTATCCCATCCTCCCCTCCATCGCATCCACGCCTCAACCCCGAGCACAGCATCCCCCCGCGCAGCAGCGGCGGCCGGCTGGGAGCTGCAGCAGCATCTCCACAGCAACTGGGGCTGTCACAGCCGGCACGTGACCCCGCTCGCTGCGCCTCGCAGCAAATGGGACCAGCTCCTCCGGCAGGCCCCGCTTCCTCCTCGGCCCCTCCGGAGCACTCTGATGGCAAATCACCGCCCTACATGCGGCCCCTGCCTCCCCCAGCAGCTCCCTTGCCTGGTCTCGAGCCTGCAGGACTCTGCCTGAAGACAGACAGACGGCTTCTCGGTGTCCCCATGTCGGAGCCTGCTCTCGGGCACGACCAATCTGCCAGCTCTGCCTTATTTCCCTCCACCTCAACAGCTTCCGCGGCACCTCCTGACAGAGGCGAGCTGAACAGCCTGCTGCTCCAGGGGCCAGACAGCCTCATGCCATGGGTTGCACCAAATTACTTTTCACTCAACCGTCCCCGAATTCACGAGCACCACTCAGGCACGGCCTCCCAGCCAAAGCCGGGATCCCTATGGGATGCAGGCCTCGAGACCGGGTGCTCCTCCGAAAGACCCACCTTACACCACTCTGAACAAACAGACTGTCCAAAAGCTGTTGTCAGAGTTTTTTAAAGGAGTTTTACGTTTTACAAGCTCACTTTCCCGTCACTGACCCATATGAACCCAAGGCAGCAAAGCCAGGGCAGGTGGCCCATGGCAAACAGACCGCAGCGCTGCACCTTCCATTGAAACCAGCTGCATCGAGTGCCAGATGAAGGATTTTGTTTGCTAAGTTTGAAACGTGGCCTGAAATAAACAAGATGGGAGAACTGCATAGGCATAATTTAGAGCCCAAATGGCTGTTTGCTTTTCTACTGAGAACTCAAAGTGTCCTGTAAGGGTGAAGACAGAGCAACCAACAACAGTGAAAAACATTTGTGAACGTGGATGGTACGTTTGGTATCAGCCAGCAGAGCAATCAAATATGCAAAGCATCCCACTGCTGCGCTTGCTTTCAGACCAGAAGAACGCTTCCCAGATGCCAACACTGTTCTCATTGCAACAAGTCTGCCATTCTGGCCTTCTTCCAGACCAGGCACGTGCATCCAGCCACCCTCATACGCGGGGCCAATGCTCTGCGCTGTTCCCTGACGTGCCCCACGTTTAAGGCCGGCTCCCTCCTCTGCTGACCATGGAGATGAACAGGATGACAGCAAAGAGACAGCAAAATTCACACACAGCACCGCTTCATCCACGCACAGGTGCTTCGCACAGGGGGCTGCAGTTCTGACAACTGATTTGCTCTCTGGCCACAGCTCAAAGGATGTTTCCAAGTCAAGCACGCTAAAATAGTTATAAAAGGAAGGTTCTTCTTTCTCAGCAGCATTTATTTAGATTTGAATGGTGCCGGTTTTTACAAGGCAACAACACACAGCTGACAAAGCAGGCTCCATCAGCGCTAAATATAATTCACAAAGAACTCCAGATCCTGCCACTAAAGCTGGGGAACTCTATTCAGCATTAAGCATATTGGAAACAGTGGTTAACATCCCTCAAACTGGAACAAAACGACTAGGGTAAAGCAGCTAAAACTTGCTATCCCTCGCAAATTTGTCTGTCCAGTAAGGAGGGGGCAAACTGAGAGAAGCTTTGCAATATTAGCAGTGGTCAAAAAGGGGCTGAAACTGCAAAAAGTGTTCAGTTCTCCTTGTAAGAAAAGAAATGCCTCCTTCTGCCTTTGGTTGGGGCTGTGTTGCGCCCCAGCATCCTTGCATTTCTTCCATCAAATATTCTGGGCAGCACTTGCTTATTTGCACACTGTCTGCTGGAGAGAGAAGCTGGGAAGCGAATCACAAGGGAACAGGAATAAGGGATCCGGTGGGATTTTAAAAGCCAAATAGCTGAGTACATCAGCCTAGGTAACGTGGTTAACTGAACGCCTGAAGTGGAACTACCACCACTACTGCCAGGGAAGGAACCAGAAGCAGTATTTTAACTTCCAAAACCAGCTGGACTGGACAGGATTACAGAGAGCGTAAGGCCTAGCCCGCTGTCGAGCCCAACACAAGCTCTGCACCAAAGGCCTTGAAAACTACAGAACCAGCCAAAAGCGCGCTAATGAAGAGAGCAGCTACGACCTCTTGCAGCCCTTAAAGCTGACCTGCGCGGGTTACTCGACAGCGCAGCAGGAGCAGATTTTACACGGCTGCGGGCTGCACCGTCCCCCAGCTCCGCGGCAGGAGTCTGCAGCACCGGGCTGTCCTTGCGGCCTGGGCACGGCTGGCGGGACGGGCACTTCCAGGCCACTGCAGCGGGGCTGCCGGCGCCCCAGGTTTTCAGAGCACTTCTGATGCACTCTTAACGAAGGCAGCTTCCTTTAAGGAAACCGACACTCCCCGGGTGATCTCAAAATGTCTCTCAACAACACTTAGGATACATCTTTTTTCCCCCCAGTCTTTCTTTTCACATCTAAATATACTCTGCATGCTCTACTTTGAGGAGCCGCTATGAAAAAAATAGCACTTGTTTGGAAATAACTCACTACAAGATTGTCTATATGTTTTCTTTTCGATAAAAAAGAAAAAACAACACAACTCACGATTGAGATTTCACTGTGTTTCTCACAGAAAAGGGAGAAAACCTGGCAACTCGGACTTTGCTCACCCTCTTTTCTGAAAGCTCACGTCACTTTTAAGTATACCAGGGAAAAAAGGAAACACAATTTTTACAAAAGGAGTTTGGAAGAACCACCAGTGCCAATTGTTTGCAGTGGTGGGCAGAATGTAGTGATTTGCTCTGGAGAAACATTTGCATTCACTTAATATTCTAATCCTCTTCATCAGCTGTCGGAAGTTGAGCTGGCAAGCAGAGATTCAATATTATTTCGATATTACATTTCTTCAGCATCACTGCTGGTGATATTTCATTCCTGAAAGCAGTAAGAGACCAGCAAAGCCTGACTTTGCTAGTTCAATTTGTCAAAGTATTTATTAAAATATCAGTAAAATATCAAGCAAAATGGTAAGGTGTGATAGACACCGGCCTTCACTGCTCAGGACTTGTTCCAGAGCCCTGTAAGATTTTTAATGCTGAATATAAGCAATAAATGCTGAATATAAGCAATAAAAATAAAAACAAGAAGTGGTTCATAACAACCGTAACCCATTCAGTCCCCACAACCTTACATGGGCCCCAGGAGTTCCCACCAAAGCCAGCCTTATCAAGTTAAACCGTAGATGTCCTGCAGAATCAGGCACAGTATAAGCAGACGGAGGTAAATGAGGCACGAACAAGCGGAGGTTGGACGCGAGGCATCTCTTTCTCAGCAGGGTATGAAGGCTCACTGCTGGGAGAGCTTACCTAGGAGCCTACCCAGCATTAAGACACAGTTACTCCATTGGTGAGCAGGACCACACCATCAGATCACTCACAGAGACCAAAGCCCACAGCCAGACCAGTCTCAGCTCCCTGAAAATGTTTTCTTCTAAACCTCTGCCTTATGCCATCAGCTACTGCTACAGAACAGTGATGCTAAGAGCAAAGAATAGGTATCGGCATCACTTTGCGGTCAGCTCTCCTGTTTATGGGTGAAGCAAGGAGCATCCTGCAAGCAGATACACATACTGAAGCTGGCCGAGACCACTTCTGTCACAGAAACAGTTCAGGGCCATCAGTGGGGGTGAGACAGGAGCAAGCTGTTCGGTACCAAATTTCCTACTTCCTTGACTCAGTGGATCACACCCAACCTCTTATTTTCACCGTAAGACTACATCTACTACCATGCACATCAAAGTTTGCATAGGGACCTATGGCTAATCATATATGAAATGTATTTACGTACATTGTATGTTTCTGGCTGTTGACATTACCATCACCAGACTCAAAAAGACTAACAGGAAAATGACCTACTAACACCACACCTCCTAAAGCTGTTAGATGTTCCGTATCTGGCACATTGAGCTGAGATTTAAAAGGACAATGAAAAAAGTTCTCTGTTGGGGTACCTGTGAAACATTAAACCTGTGCCCATCCATTACAAGGCAATCCAAATCCACCATCCCTCATGACCTTTTCCTTTGGAGCCTGGGTACTTACACTGAAGCTATGACAAGAGGGCCTATTGCTACCTTTTCACATCTTACAAATAGCAGAATAATGCCTCCCATCTGAAGATTTTGCACGCAGTTTGCAAGAAGTCTCCCAGGCCATGATTTGGCATGACAGTCAGCACCGAGGTAGTCAAATCCACGTCTCTGAAGAAATCACATTTCCCTACAGACAGGGAGACCAAGAAAAGGGTTTGGGGGCTCTGGCATGTGATCCTGGGCTGCCAGAGAGCCAGTGTGGATTTGCTACCAGTCCCCAGGTGTTTATTTTGAGCCTTCATTTCCCCCACTGTGAAGTGAAGGTCAGCTCATCAGCTCCCAGCAAGCACCTAGAAACCAGCTGAAGGGAAACGAGAGCTGAGGGGAGCACATGCTGCAACTGCTTTACTACGAGATCTCTGTACATTGCGTACGTGAGAATTCCGACCCCACAAATATGTTCATACACAGACAAATTACTAAGTCACTTCTCTGCTTTCCCACCTGAATCAGCAAGAACGCTGCAGAGACAGATGTCCATCGGGCTGGATGATCTTGGAGGTCTTTTCCAGCCTTAATGATTCTCTGACTGATGCTCAGCGGGGTCTCTATTTGCTGATGTGCCGTCTCAAACGTGGATTAGCTTCTACTCGCAGCAGCTCCTCTTGGAGGGCTGGTGGAAAGCGTGAACTCACTCACGGGAGGGAAGCCCAAAGTTACTCATGCAATAGGTTGGAAAATCTGGTGATAATTTTGGAAGCAGGACAGCCCAGGAGACTGTCAGTGGGAGCAGCAGCAGTTTGCTAGCAGAGGACAGAAAACAGAGAAACAAAAGCTAGAGACGGAGCCTGAGTTCACTACTGTGCTGTTCAGGAGCCTGGCACCGGGAGAGACAAGAGGAACAGTTCAAGCTTCCAGAGACTGGAGAATTGTTCCCACTAAGCTACACCAAATTCTGCCTTTAAACGGGAACCAGCCTTCCGTGATGCCCTGGATGTCAATAAATCTATTTCATCTCACCTATAAACAGATGTTGACTCTGTATCGCTGTGATTCAGTCAGCCCCCCCGCCCCAAATCCTGGCAGCACGAGGGCATAGTAACTGCGACAGAATACGATACGCCTGCAGCTTCCAGACACTGGGCTTTGTTACGCACCACAAGGAGCACAAAATCACAAATGCATCTTGTTTGATGGATCCAGAGAGGAAGGGGAGATGCAAACTTTCTCCATTCAGCGGGAAAGGTATGGGAGAGTTACCAAAACATGCTGAACAATGTGCCGGAGAGCCGCAGCATGCAAGACTGACTATTCCCGATGCTTCAAACATCAATAGAACTTTTATCTACTGCTTCCTTTATTGTACCCAGCTTTTCTGTGTTGTATACACAGTGTTGTATGTCTGTGTTGTATACAACACAGAAAGAGCTACGAAAACCTCATCTACGTCCCCTATTCTCAGGGACACAGCTAACGTATCTCCTCACTGTGGATTTAGCCTGCTCCGGATACTGCCTCTCTGCACTCACCCTAAGTGTCACGAGGGGTCAAAACATTCTCAGAGCTTCATAAAAATCAAAGTCAAGTGTTTTGAACAAAATCCTCTTTGCAACCACATTCTGATTGCTTGGCTACTGGAACTGCAAACCTGTGCAGAGAGATGCCTTAACAATGAAGTATCATTAAAAAAATGTGTTTGCAGCTGTGCATACTTCACGTCAGTCAGACGATTGTGAATTATACCTCAGCATGTCTTTGTAGAAAAGAGGTGGGCTGTCAGGGGGACGGGAAGGGGGGGAGAAAAAGAAAGGAATTTCTATCAAACAAAAGAGCTCCAAGAAACTGATACAACATTGCTGGAAGCGATTCCCAGCCCACTCAACATTTTTGATTGTATACAGACATACCAGAGTTCCAACAAGGGGCATTTTTCCCAGCTCAAATGTGAACCATCAGCAAATCTGGCCACCACCAGAGAGAAATATGACAACCTAGTGGAAGCAAAGAAAAATGGAGTGAAGACATCCTACGGCTGTCCTAAATCACGAGCTTCCTCCAAGAGCTGGCCGTAGTGGCAGTCTCGCACCAACACATGCCCAGCCTCCAGCAGGCCGCTAGTCACAGCAGAGCAAGGCAGGACTCCTGCACAGTTGCTCGCTTTACTGACAGAGCAGAGTCATTCACACTCCACTGGAAGCACACAAGATAACAGAGCACCTTTCCCCTGCCTCCCTAGAAGCCCTGACAAGAGCTGTATGACTTCCCCAGTATTCACCAGATGGTTTTACAGTGACTCATTCTCCAGGAAAGCATGCACTGACTCCGCCGGGAAGCCAAGCACTATGCATCCCCTTCACAGCCTGAAACCACAGCAGGGGCCCGTGGCAACGCTGGGAGAGGCCAGGAAAGAAGTAAACGCCACGAGAACGCAGGAGACAGCACGCATCCGGGGTGTTGGCGAGGCCGGGGTGAACCTGCTCACAGCCCTGCTCTGGACCGGAGCCTGTTCCTCGAGCACCTGGCTGCAGCAGTTTTCAGCCACACATCCTCTCGAACACTGGCACTGTGCAAACACAGAAACACTGAGAACCAGGCTACCCTGAGCTGCAGGAGGGCAACGCTGCAAAGCAAACCTAAGTATCCAAACCCAGACAAAGGAGAAGCATCTTCAAAACTCTGGACCACTGGCATCTGTGCCAAGCTGAGCGCTTGGCACTTAAAGCACACGTGGCTTCCTCCGTGCTGCAGAGTGAGGGACCGGCACCAGGGAGCTGGCCTTGAACCGCAGGTGCAGCTGGAACAACCAGAGCCGCCCGCACGTTTAGGTTATGATCCTGGAACAAGGAAACAATTGAATCAACACCACAGGCTTATCGGGGGCATTTTCTAAGGACAACCAGCAGGACCTGCCATTTACATGTCAGAAAAATGTCAGCATGCTGACTGAAAGCCAAACTGAGAAAATTCACCGCTGAAATCCCCTCTCCCTGGAGACAGCTCTGGGCACTTGCTTGAGCTAAGCACTTGCCAGGCTTCTCGCCCTCAAGCACATCCCCGTGTGCCAGGGGTAAAAAACCACCAGAATTTTGTCTCAGGGAGCAGATTTACACTTGGGCTGCTGAATGCTACACGTTGGGAGGAAAAAATCCTCTGATCTGCTTTGGTATCTGCAAGCAAGCGTCTCACTGGGAGCAAGCACAAACAGGCAGAGCTTATCCAAGTACATGTTGATGCTCAAAGTCTATTTGTGAAGTAATGACAAAGCCTACTTGATTGTTCAACTCATTTAAGCAAAATAAAGCAGAATCCTGGCAGCAAGAAGATACAGATCCTGCCAGCCTGAAAGAGAAATCGGAGCACCTTAAATTCTGGCATGCTCTCAGGTGCGGCCCAGGGAAGAGGTAGAAGAGCAAATAAGAGCCCCTAGCAAGCCACGATCCAGTTCTTGCAGTTCTCAGCTTTCCTTGCAAATCCTTCATTTTAAGGCACTGGGTGCAACTTGATAGGGAAAGAAGCATATCATCTTTCCACCAGTTAGAAAGCACACAGGTATATTTTCATGAAAGCGGACATTTTGGAACAATCCTTTTGGCAGTGAAAACCTCCCATCTGAGAGGAAGATACCACGGAGGAGGGCTGCAGGACAGCCCCAAGAAACTCATAGCAGACCCTATGAACTGTAAATCAGCACGTGGATGGAAGGCTGCAAAGGGCTTGGGGAGGAGAACAGGACAGATGTACTGGAGACTGGTGACAAATGATGCTCTAATAGCTTTCTTTTAAGAAGGAAGCACTTCCTGCTGTAGTTAAATCTATTCAGGCTGAATATAGATTCGCACACTGGAAAAGGACTACATACAGGACAGGCAACTCTTTGGCCAACTAAAACCCCTACAAAACCTAAGCGGTAACATGGACCATGGCACAGGGGAACAGTCGCTCCCCCAAGCAGCCACCAGATGTGGTTCGGCGGAGCCGCTCCAGCCTGTGGACATAGCCGCAGAAGATGACCTAGTAAGGTCTTGTTCAGCCACATTTTCTATTTTCACCATTTCTCCCCACCCCAAGAGGTCATGCAGATGAAAACATCAATTTAACTAATGCCAGATGGGAGAGAAGTTAAGCCATATGAATCTTTGCTTATTATAAAATTACCCTCATTTCTTGTAGAAACATGGAAACGCTTACAGTCACTGGCTGGATATTTTGTACATAAACAGTAAACATTTCTAGGCTGTTTATATTGCAAAGAAATTAAGTGCACATGGTTTTGACCAACTATTCCAATACCACATGGCACATTTATGAAAAAAAAGCCTAATTTTGAAGCTATGCCAGGACACCAACCTCCCCCAGGAGCCCAAAATAATACTTATCAAATGTGCTCATCAACTCAGTTATAGATTTACTGGGTAGAAACTTAAGATTAATTGCACTTGTATTCTTATTCTTATTTTCTGCAGAACTCAGTACCATTTAATTTACCTTCAATGAGCCCCAACATCTCAGCAAACAGCAATGAAATGTTCAAGTTCATTTTACTACTGAACTAGACCACTCAGGCAAAGGAAAGCTTCAGCACTGAACAAACCCTTTGCCAGAACCTCCACAGGTCATTCACATAAATTCTGTGGCAAAATTTCGTTTGTACAGGTAAGAGGACCACTGAGAAATTGTTACGGATGCAGCTCAGCAAGTCAGGCTCTTCCTACAAAGCCATTAGCAATTACAGACCCAGCACGTGGATGCGGAGCTCTGAATGGCGCAAGCTGCATTTGCACGCGTCCCGTTAGAAACCAGGAGCATACGTTCAAATCTGCATAAGAATCGGTGTGAAAGATTCAGTTACCTGCCGGACAATCTCCAGCAGCTTTGGTTACCCTGTCGGTTACTCAGGTTGGAAAGCGCCTGTCCTACAGCCTCCTCACACCCCCCCGGAGCCCCTTCCCTCAGCACCAGCCGGAGGGCGCAGCCCCGGGAAGGAAAGCGCTCCTCAACCCCTGCCACCTCGTCCCCGCAGCCCGCTCTGCAGCTTTGACCAGGGCAGCCCTGAGCTGGAAATGCACACGACTGCACTGCCCAGGGCTTCCAGCTGAGACACGGGGCTCTAACAAGGGGCTGGGCCTCTCCTCCCACAGCTTGCGATTCCCAGAGTCATTAAAAGTAACAAGGAGCTCTGCTAAATTAGAAACACGGTGCATACACTGGGAGCGTGCAAATCCACTTACTGCTTCTAGGCGATGCCCTTCCAGCACCAGCGCCGGGGTTACTCGCCCCTGTCCTCACCCCCACACTGCCCGTGCAACCATTTGGACCATCAAGCAGCAAAGCACAGCAGAGATCCCATCCCGCTGAAACAACCCCCTTCCTCACCCCCACCCCCCAAACCCTTCCCTGGTCCCTTTTACCAAGTGGGCTCTCAAATGCTCGCGCTGGTGCGAGGCAGAAGGCCGGCGAGGAGCAGCCAGAAGCGGGCAGGTCACGAAGAGCCTCCAGACACAGCCTCGGGGGGCTGGTAAAAGCCAGCTGCGGTCTTACCTGGAGCGTGTCAGGGCAGCACGCGCAACCCTGCGCACGTCTGGGAAAGAGCTCTTCAGCGAGAGCTTCTGCGGCTTTGCTGTGACAAGCAGAGGACTGGTAAGTGCTTTGTCTGACACCCACAACCGCTCACTGAGCGAATGGAACAGGAAAAGGGTAGGGGGTCCCGATGCTGGCTCCCCACGGCCTGGAAACAAGTACTTCAGTTGCTCTGCTGGGAATGGTAACGTCCCTGTCCCCATTACAAACCACCAAGATCGCCCGGTGGAGGCTGCAGTGAAATCGGGACGCACGTGACGAGGTGAAAGAAAGACTCTGCACGCGTATCTGATGAGCTGGAAAGTTTGCAGGTCTGTCACGAGATCAGAGCCCATGCCACAGGCACCCATTTTCGGAACAGCCCCTCCAGAGGCACTCAGATCTAGCTCTGGCCCAGCCTCCAGCTGAAGTGTGCTCTCCCTGGAGAAACTCAAGACTGACTGACCTCAAACGATCCTGCTATATTTGTAAAAACGTGTGCGAGGAGATGTCCTCCAACAGCCCTATGACTTTGATGGGCTTAGGAAAGACAGAGCACATCTTGCCAAGGTTCCTGCCAGAACAGGGGTAGGAATTACGCTGCCAGCCCCGCTCCCTAAAAGACACGAGAAAGGAATGAGCCTCTCCAGTGTAGAAAACAGAGCTCTGCTTTTAAAAAGAAGGACCTAAACCCACAAGCCCATACCCAAATGCATCCAAAGAGATGCCATGCCTCCAGCAGGTCCAACAGAACCTCACCAGCTATTCACAGACTGCCATTTCAAGCAGTACAACCTCCCCAGAGGCTCACTTCCTCGCCTTCAGGATGCACCATAAAAATGGTATATGGGCAGCAAACTCTTTGCAGTAGACACAAGGCTGAGCTCCTCCTCAGAAGCTGCCAGGGCAGCTACAGAACCTGGTGGTGCGCTGGCTGGAACAGCTGCACGCTACAGGGAGAGGAAGGCTGCCTGGAAATAGCCTCGGAGATCCTAGTCATGAAACTGCACCCCCGGGTCAGTTAATGAGACCACACCGCTGCGCGGCAGGGCAGCCTTGTCCACCTAGCTGGGTGTCCCCACTGCTCATCTAAGCCACCTGCTACTCTTTTTTTTCCTTTTCGCCGTGTTAGGATGAAGCAGATGGGCTGAGTGCTGCAAGTGTGTTTGTCGTTCCAGAAGCAGCCGTACGCCCGTGCAGACTGCTCTCGTGGTACAGCCCGGCAAGCAGCTGCACGCCAGGGAATTGCACTGGCATACAAACCCCCAGGAGCTGTTCCGCGACGAGTCATTGCCGAGCTACGATCCCGCTGCTTTAACGAGCACCCAGCAGGCCCACGTGCCCCGGCCCTCACGGCTGCTGCACACTCCCGCAGGGGACGAGCCTGGCTGGCCGCGGCAGCGTGTCACCGGCTTGTCACAACGGCACGGCCGCGGCAGCGGGGCCCCTCGGCAGAGCGCTCCCCACCACGGCAGCAGCTCGGGCATGCCAGGGATTGCTCACGTGGGGCATGGCAGATGCGATGCTGCAGCCTTGAGCCCTTGGTGGTGCTCAGAAGCTGGGGTGCGTCCGCATTAAGCACCCCAGGCAGAGACTGTCCTCTCAGCAGAAAGGGGATATAGACTTGTATGGACTATATATAGATGAGGCTTCCTAAGAATCTCTTGACAGGGCTTGTTCTCTGCTCTATATCTAGATCTGGCCTTGTGCCTGTTGGGAAATACACATCGGACAAGTGTATGTGCAGACTGTAGCTCGCTGTGGCCATCAGTGAGAGCCCTGAGCTTGCTCCTGCAGGACCCCTGAAACACAGGCCCGAACCACGTAACGGGCTCTGGGGTTTTCCCACATCTCCATTTGCAGCCCTCCATGCGGCGTTTCCCTGCAGAGGCGAAGATCCCGTTAGAAATCTCTCTCCTGCACAAGAAATTTACTTCCCAGCAGCCAGGAGCACCTCCGAGCCCTCACGCTACCCTGTTTTTGTAGAAAAATGAAAAGAGCAGGGAAAGATTTTTGAACTGTCAAGCTTAACAGAACAAAGGGATCCGGTGGAAGGAGACAGTATCTTTCTTCAGAAGAATTTTAACAGCAAAAGAAAGTATTTTGCTCCAGCTTAAGCTCCAGAGCCCCTGACTGCCCAGAAAAGTGAACCAGCCCCAGAGCGGAGTTGGGTTATCTTTAGACCCAGGTAGAGCCCGGAGGGGGTCCTGCACATCTTAGAGCACATGGATGAAGGTGGCTACACTACCACCTCCCAGCAGCAGGGATCCCGTTTATCCCTCTCCCTAACAGAGGTCGGGTGAGCTGCTGCGGGAAGCAGGGCGAGCTGATCACATCTCCCGGTGTCCGGGCACTGTTCCCTGCCCCAATGGCACGTGTCCCTGGGGGCATTCCCCGGCACCTTCAAAAGCCTCAGAGACAAACAGTTAGTCCTCCAAACCAGCACAGAGGCTGTGGATGAGGAGCACACTGCCACAACATCCAAGTTGATATTTTATGCTGATCTGCCTGCTTACAGGAAAACAAATGCCACTTTCCTCGACAACTCTTCTGAACGAAGATCTGAGCAACCGTGCAGATTTCGAACTCTTTTGAAATACCAGCAAACCAAACACTCTGCTTCCAGTAGAAAAACGTCCAAGAACAACCAGCCTGGCGTTCAGCCTGCGACTTCCACGAGGCGCTCAGCCCCAACAACTGCACCCAAACACGGGTGCTGCAGCGGCCGCCGCGCACCACCCCGCACCAAGCAAGCCTCGCAGTGCACAAGCTATCCGATTTTTGGTTTTATTGCAGACTTTTAAAATTATATTGCTTTCCCCCTGGGGCAGAGGAGGTCCAACAGCAGCATTGGAGCTCCTGATCAAAAATAGTTATTGCCCAGCAAGAAACTGCACTCGAAGCCAGCCTGGCGTACAGACTCGCAGCTACGAGATGAGGAGGGACATGCTGGCCACCCCAGAAGGAAGGCACAGCTCGTGACAAGTGTCACAGCCACGCAAAGCAGGCCAGGAAAGGCTGAAGTGGTTCTAAAGGAGGAAACGGTTCCAGGCTCCAGCACGCAACCAGGCAGCCCACACATCTACTTTCCCAAGCACAAGGAGCACGTGTCTTCCTCCTTTCCCCAGGCTCGGATTCGCGAGGCAGCTTTGCAGACCCTCTGCTGCAGTTGTGCTGACCCAAGAAGAGGGTCCACGTGCAGCAGGCATCGACCAGCCTAGTTTTTGAAGAATCCCTCCTTCAGGGCTACAGGCTTTTGCATGCCCATCAGAGAGCTCTCTAGGCAATTCATTGTTTTAAACAAACGAGCGATTAGCAAGGATCCACTGTCTCCTTGTGAAGCTGGCTGCATGCCCTGCAAGCCTGCACATCACTGTGCAGCACTGTAATCCAATTAAACCTCACCACGAGAGAAGCTTCACGCTATCACATTCAATTAGGCATTTAAGCCTCTTATCATCTGCACATTGGGATCCGTTTGGACTAGAACTCCCACAGCACTGTTTGAGAGGTGGCATTCCTCGACCAAGCAAAGCTGAACACGGACGTCATGTCTGGGGCCACAGGAAGACCCTACAAGTCAGGAAGTTCATACTGCTGGCTTATAGGGAGGTAGAAACGCAGGAAAAATAAAATACAGTGACCAACTCCTGCCCACTCACAGTTGCGGGCTCTCCGAGGCCCCCGCTCCCCCACTTCCCGGGGAAGTGGAGCAGTTCTGGAGGAACACAAGAGGCCCCGAGGAACCTCTCTCTCTAGTAAGGCGATGGAAAGGCGAAGGCTAATGGAGGACCTGGCAATCCAGCGTCCGCTGGCAGCCAGCCACCAGTTCCATAGGAAATACCCTCCCTAGAAGGTCACCATAACGGTGGCAAAATTTGGCCCAAAAGAATTAGAAAAAGCTGCCAAGACGTGACGCAAATAAAGCCAGCGAGCAGGCCAGCTTCCTGCGCAAGGCCAAAACACGAAGTGCTCTTGGAAAAAGAAAGATTAAGGGTTGCAAGGAACATAATGGCCTCTTGTAACGGCTCGGTTGTTGCTTTTCTTTTTTTTGGCAGAAAAGAGGGATGTTTTGTTGCTGGTTGATTAATCTATTATGCAAATCATTTCATAGCTAATTTGATACAGCCGCAAGCTTGCCACAGAAATCATCCGCGCGCTCGGGGCTGGCGAGAGGCGGAGTACAGGCAGCTCCCTTCGGCCGGGCCATCGCTCCCCGGACAAGCAGCTGCAGGGCCGCCTCCTGCCACGCGGGGCTGCCCGGGAGCCCGAGGGGAAGGTCCCTGGGCACCTCTGCCTGGCAGAAGGCGAGGAGAGCCCCTTCCGAAGAGCCCCTTCCGTCCGCTCCCACCGCCCTCGTGCGCTGTGCACGTGCAATGCGTCCAGCCAGGTGAAAGCCCGGCGCGATGCCATCCGGAGACCTTTTCCTTACAGCTTTGAAACTTTTTCAGAACCGCTCTTCATGCACCAGCTCAACCTTATGTCAGCTAAAAGAAGACGCGAAGTAGGTCTAACAGGAAGGTCGTCGCTGACAAACCACTCAGCCTCCAGACACGTTTTCTTCCTCCACTGAATACAATAGTCCAAATTACATCCCGTAGTATCACAAAGAGACAAAAACTTTAACAACTGTCGTGATAGGATTTACATTGGAAGCATGAAGGGATCACTTGATCTTGCCCAAAGTAACGTTATTTTGGGCTTGTTCTTTCCCATGAAGGCTAAACCCAAGGCATGGAAGAAACAGGATCTACCGGCTCCAAGAGCAAAGGGCTTTGGCCGCTGTGCTTTACCCCAAGCATTTCACTTCCACTGCTCAGTTGTGGATGTTTTTCCTCATGCATCTCAAATGTTTAACATCGCCTTGGTTAGAATTTTTTTTTAAAGCCTATCTTGCGTGCTCATTTGTATTCAATTTCCTTTAGTGGTAAAATGTTAGGCATTCCGTGCTATTCAAACAAAATCAAAACAAAGCCTCCAAATAAGCACTTCTGAGACGTACCTAGTCATCTGAGTAATTAGACATTTTCCTGGTTCCAAATGTACCAAAAATCCACAGTCAGCTCCCAAGGAACATGCCAGCAGTTACCCTAACAAACAAGAGCTCTTTCTAAACGTTAGCATACCAATGGATCGGGAGGTTAAGATATGTTTAAAACAACATCTTCTCCTACCTGAATTAACCAGTGATTTTACCTGCTCGTTTATGTAGCATCACCCAATCACAAGTACGACTGTAGCAAGTCGCGCACCCTTCTCTGTCGATAAGGCACGTTGTTGCCATTGCTCCAGCCAGGCCAGAAAGCAGGGGCTCTCACCGGCCGAGCGACGTTCCCGTTTCCAGCGTAGGCACGCATCCTTTCAGCCAAGAGGCAAAGCCTCTCCCTTCCGAGGGCATCTGCAGCAAGCCCTTGCAGAGAGAAGCCTCCTGCAGGTCGCAACCACCTCGCCGCTCAGCTGGGAGAGGACTTTAGGCCACATCGGGCACGGACACACAGATTACTGTGCTGGCCCTGTGCCCCAGCAGCCCTCACCATGTCCCTCCCGGACACAAATGCACGCCGAGACCTTGACGTGCTCTCAGGCTCCTTCGCCGACCACAGCAACTCGTTCACCCGCAGGCAGCCGATGGCAGTACAGATCGGTGGAAGAAGATGGAGCTGGCACAGAGAGAGGAGCACAGAGCCTGGGGCACGAGCAAACTGTTTGGATCTGCTCAGCTGCTGTGAATCCACAGCCTCACCCCAATCGGTTTCCATTGCCCCGGGGACGTCTGCACCGGGGCTGGCGCGAAAGTCCGCGTGCTGCGAGGCCATCCCACAGCACAGGGCAGTAACATCCCTGCAAGATCAGCCTCCTGTTCGAGCCCAGGGGATGCACGTGGATTCCCTTCACGTTTCCTCACCCAGCAGGCAAGCTACGGAGGCAAGGTAGCACACAAAACACTCAGCGCCCAAACAGCGATTTCCAGCACAATCTTTTCCCAGGTCTGTTCCACGGCCCTCCTTGCATCTCCAAGGGGCATCAGGTCACACCTGCTCCGTCTGCAGCTCAGCCTCAATGCGCCCAACTTCACCCTACAGTCCAAACCTCAACGTGAACTTTCCTAACTACACGACAATTAAGGCAGTAGCCTAAAACAAACCCCGTTCTGAATGGGAGCACCGACCCTCGCCACCTCTTGTCCCCGCACAGCCCCTGCCAACAAAGCTTTTCCCCCAAGACTACTTTCTCCCTCTGAACAGCCTCCACGTGCTGCTGTCTCCTCCTGAGGCTCCCTCAGGACGGGTCGGTACTGTGGTTCTGCCATTCACACCCACAGCTTTAGCAAGAGAGCTTGGGAACAAGAAAAAAAGAAAAAAACACAGAATAGTTCTTATTTTTCAGTGTGAGGAAACTGAGCAAAAAGGTTTGATTCTCTGAGTCAAACATCACTCTCGTTTTCTATGGGTACAGGGAGAACTTTATGTAATGTAACCTTCCAGGAAGGAAAGAAGCTCAATGCACAGAGGTAAGAAGAAGGAGAAAAAGGTAGGCATCTCTCCCTCCCAGTCCGTAGCAGTTACACCCAGATAGTGAGACAGCTTGACTCACATTTCTCGGATGACTAAAAGAAAGTACTTGCATTTCAGAAGCAGTCCTGTCAAAGCCCCAGGAGCTACATGTGCTGAAGAAAGACGTCAGAAACCATTCCTGCAAATGGCAGAAGAGAAACGGAGACCGGCACAGGCACAAAACACCGCCTAACCTTGTGTTTCGCTCAGAACACATGGCTGCAGAACACCACTATTACTCGTCCTTAAGTTTAGACACAGCCTGTTCACACAGGGAGACCCTACGGAGGCACCGAGGCAGCCTTCCAGATCTCACCGAACCTCCCCAGGCCGAAGGGGCTTTGGGTAAATCAGGCGCCGAGGCCTCCGTCCGAACACAGCTCGGGGCAGCGCCGACACAGCCCGCTGCGGGCCCTCCCGCCCCAACTTACCGTAGGAGAAATGGCTTAGAAACAGAGTGAGATTTATTGTATGCAAAAAAAAAAAAATAATAAGGGAAGGAAGCAGCACTCCCTCCCCGAACACACGCCCCTCTGCCATGAATCCTCTGACTTTCTGCCATGTTCTAACCTCTCCTCAACTGCGAAGGCCGTCCTGTCAGCAGAAACCTGGAGGGGAACTTGTAGCTGGTGGAAATCTCAGAAGAGACCACGGCAGTTCCACATTACTTGACCGCACGCTGAGGCCCGCTCTCCTCCACATCCTCTTTTCATGTCCCAGCAGATGTCTGCTTGAACACCAAGCTTATTTTGAATACTGTTTTCCCCACAGAACAGTTTTCATCCCAGTCTCTCTCACTTTAACACAAAAAATCTTAAACACCCTTGTGCCACAGAAAAATCATTACAATATGAACTTAAAATACAGAGGCAGCAGTATAACTTTGAGAATGCGGGAGTTTGAAAACCTTTATCACAGTGATTTGTTGTAGCCTGTAATGAAATGCAAAGCGTGGACGCGACGTAGCATCACAAGACGCAGCGTTAAATAGTTTGAAACAGCAGAATTTCGCGTCCAGGCTTTGCACCCCAGCTGCTGCTACAGAACTTGCCGTTGGCCCAGCACACGCCGCGCAGCACGCGCCGCGCAGTCAGACCAGCACCCCTGCAGGAGCTGCAGCCTCGGCTGCTTGCGACTTCATTTCAGAGCACCAAAACGCTCGGCATCCACGGCGAGTCGCAGCCCCGCCACACGTTGCGCCCCTGACGCAGCACTCGCGCGCCCGGCCGGGCTGGGGAGAAACGGGCACCCGGCAGCAGGCAAAGGTGACGGCGACAACAGGGCTGAAAGCGGAGGGACCCGCTGCCACACGGAAACCCTCCCATACAACAGCGTGTTCCTGCATGGTCCCAACTGCCCCCGTCCGCCCATCGCTGCCCCGGGGCGTGCAATCCAAGCACTTCCACCAGCCCCTGCCTCACAGCTTGCTCCACGACTCCCCCCCGACCCTGGTTCTGCCCCTCCTGCACAGGTACCCCCAGCACTGCCCCCGCACCGCCCGCGTCCCCCCGGACCTCCTGCCTGCCTGCGACCCGAGGGCCCAGGCACCCCCGTGCCCCACCACGCACCGAAGCAGGGCCAGCGTCCTTACGCTGCATTTTCCGGCCATCCCCAGATGCGCAAACAAGCGAGCTATGTTGCGAGCTGGTTTTCATATCTGCAAGTATCAGCATAAATGATAATGCAGAACTAAAAGTCCTTGACAGTGACGGACATTTGTTTTGTTTTTCTGAGTTTTAATAACCACCGTTAGGAGGCTGGGTGAGCGGGGAACCCCACCACCTTCCCGCAGCCGTGGGTGCAATGGAGAGAACAGCTCCCAAAGCAGGATTACAACAGGGGCTCCGCGTCCTCTGTACACCACCAGGGTCGATGCGAATTGCGCTGGAACCCAGCTCAAAAATCAAAAGCGCACCAACCGCTCCCCCACCTCCTCCCGTACAGGCACTCCTTCCGCAGCAGAGGGGCTCCCTGGAAAGGGGCACGCGTCCCCTCGGTGCCGGTCCCCTTCCGAGACCTCCCACTGCAGAGAAGAGAGGCTGAGCGAGACACCAGCGGAGAAAGTTGCTGCACGACGGATACTCCGAGGTGCTGTCGGCACCGGTAGGCTGTTATAAACCCAAATCACCTGCGACTGCAGGGCTTGGGGTTTCTCCCACCCCGTGCTATCTTCCCGCCAGAGATGTCACAGCACAGCTGCTGCCGTGCACAGCTGGATGGCACAGAACATTGGGTGGCACAGAAGAGAGGGGGATTGAGGCGTTTGCAAAGCCTGCGAAGCTTTGCATTCCTGCGGGGTCAGCCCGGCGACCCCGATCCCTTTTCATCCGCTTGCCGTGCCCTCGTTAGGCGGGGAGGATAAAAAATAAAATAAAATATGATAAAAGAGGGGTGCTTGGAACATTCACCCCCGGCACGTCTCCGTCCTCACGCCGCTCTGAGAAGCACAGGTTCCACGAGAACGAAGCGGGGCCCCCTCCCATCCGTTAACCGGATACCTCACGCGGGGGGAGCGCACCCCAAAATGGTGGGGGGGGCATCGCCATGGCAACGGGAAGGGGGGGGCTGGGAGGAGATGGCGGGGAAGGGACCCGAAGGAGGACAAAGCTGAGGGGCGGCTGCCGGGCCCTGGCGGTCGGGCACGGGCGGAGCCCCCGGTGAACGGGAAGGACCGCGGTGGGCGTGGGGCCGCCGCCCGTTACCTGGGGACGCAGCTAGGGCTGGAACCGTCGATCTCCCACGTAGCGAAGAGGTTCATGGGCACGGGCCGCCCCAGGGCCCCGGCACC
>VXAA01004384.1:560611-570794 GCA_013399115.1 Anseranas semipalmata
GGGCGGGGCCGGCAGGTCGGCGGGGGGGGGTCGGTCTGGGTCGGGCGGGGGGTTCTGAGGAACCGGGCTGCCCCTGGGGGGCGAGCAGCTCAGCTGAGTAAGTCTCCCAAAGGGAGAGCGTTCAAGTTGCTGCTTCTGGGCGCCGCGCTCTGGCACTTGTTCTTCAGCCGGTTCCTTAGCTCTGCCCTTGCTGAAGACAACGTGGATTCTGTTCCCTTTAAGCCTTCTCTGTTGGTTTGCGCCCTCCAATATCTCTTACTTTCATTGCGTTCTCTGTATCTTCTGTGTCTTTTCTTTTTTAAAAAGAGATATGCTTGGTAAAGGCAGGTTGGCAGTACTGCTGTGAGCCCCTTCCACGCAGGATTCTCATCTCTGTGTGTCCCAGAAGAGTGTACCTTTCCATGCATCCACTTCCTGGGTGAAAGCACATGAAGCATCTCTGATTTATGTTTTTAATTTCCCTAATAGCTGCCAAACACGTTTTTCATATCTGGTAGATTTGGTTTTATTGTCAAATGTGTTGTTGCATTTAATTAATCTCCTTAACTATTTGAAAGTTCTCAGCTTAAAAGCTCTTTGTGCTTTCTGCAGTAGCACATTAATAAGGCAACTTGAATATAAAATCATGAAAGCCTACAGAGAATATGGGTCAGACATCCTTGCCCCCTAACCAGTAGCAAGAGGACTAGGAAGGAACGTAAGAGGAAGAAGAATTCACAGCCCGTGAAAGGCAGGAGAGCAAGTTTACCTTTGAGAAGAGGAAACACTTCTTACATGACATGTAATTACCGAAGAGAATAATTGCTGCAGAATTGAATCAAATCCAAGATCTTGTCAAGAATCAGAATTATGCTCCCAGCAGAAATAGTTATGCTGGAGAAGCAAGTCTCTGTGAGCCTGGGAGCCATGCGAGATCGCCAGGGCAGAGCTGTGCAGTGCTGCCAGTGACGCGCTAAGCTTTGCTGTGTCGCCACAGCAGGGTTTTCTCCCCAAACCCTGGTGATGGGGTGCGTGTTAACAGCTGGGTGAATGGAAACGGCCTCCGAATCCGGGATGGGGTTGGCTTAAGTTCAGCGCTCCCATAACAAGAGCCCCGTAGGGCACCTCCTGCCCTACCCTTTCCTTAAGTGTTCAGGGATTCAGCAATGTGAGGAGACAAGAGCGGGAGATTTTTGGAAGAGCTGTCTTCAGCAAAAGCCACGTGGTTCCCAGGGCAACTTTTCTTGTGGTTGGCTTACACACAATCAACTGCTACAGGATCCCCCCTTTGGCTTCTGCTTGTCTTTGATAGGGAGTTATAGTGGCCAGAGGGCGACACTGATTCAAGTTGTCTGGCTGTTCTTATCTCCTATAGGGTGTGGGTATTGCTCTCAGAGTTAACTGGAGAGTGCTGCTCTGCATCTTCTTCATTCCAGAAGTTAAAACTCCCTAGAATTCAAAAAAACTTTGTTTCTAACTGTTCCCATGGCACTGCATGGGTGTAGCTCTGACTTCCAGTGAAGCCTTGGGAAAGAGTCCTGGTAAATCCCTTGTCGTGCTGCTTCCATGACGCAAGCGGAGCAATGTCTGGGAAAGCTGCTCCGGTCGCAGTGCCCAGGGAACTGAAGCCTCTTAGCGGTGGCTCTAATGTCACCAGTTCTGACAAGCCGGGAGGATTTGGGTGAGCGCATGTTTTGGTAGCTGTCTCAGAGAAACAGCCAGGTTATACGGCTGGCTGACGAGCAGGGATAGGAGCATTTCTCCTTCTGTACGTAGTCCGTAGGCAAGTTCCACAGGCAGCTGACAGCTGCTGCTGCAAAGCTCTCAAGTGCTGCTGCTTTTAAGATGGGACATTAAGGCAGGACCTGTGTGAAGAGAACACTATCAGATCAGAAAATCTGCTGTGATAACAGTACAGGAAAGGGGGGAAATGGGAGAGTTTGAGATTTAGTCTGAAGTGATGCTGATGACCATGCTGTTAGTTCAGACGACACGTCTTGTTTTGTGCCAAATCAGAGCTCTGACTGCTGAGGGCAGCATAAACCAGGACAGAGCATTTTGTGGTGCGAGAGAGGGAAGCGTGGCCAAGGATATTGCTGAACTCGCTGAGATGACGGTGAACATTTTTAGCTTGATAATTCAGAGAAGATTCTAACCTTGGTGAAATGTGAAGCTCAAACTAAGACTGCCATCAAATGTAATGTTTAGACTTCAGCTCCAAAAACTGTGTCACCCTTTCAGCTGCAGCACCTGCTGTACACGGCTGTGCAGGTACAGAAACACCTACGTAGTCTGCTGTGCTGCGAGTCATTAGTTGACCTTTGGCTGATTAATGGCTTAAGTGGCTCTCACCTGTCGTGTTGACAACAACCCTTGGCCTTTGCCACTGATACCAGCTAGAAGGATAAAGTTTTTCTCAAAATTATCCAAAATAAATATAGAAACCTGCTAGCTATACTCAGTGTACAGAAGTTAGAACTGGCAAACTGCAAACATTTGCCCCTGGTGTGCATGCAGTGCCGAGCAGACAGCGTGATCGGGTGCTGCGCTAAAACTCGGAAACATGCACAAGTGTAAAGTTTAGAGAGATGTCCAGCTGTGCAGGAGCTCTGCTCTGCTCTTGGACTGAGGCTGGCAAAATTGTCTGAATCCGGGACAGAACGAGGTGTGCTTGCTTGCTTTGGTGCTGACAGATGAACTTCAACGTATCTAGTATCGTATCAGGGGAAAAGCAAGTGGGAAGTACAGCTGAAGAGTGCCAGGCAGGACCAGCTGGCCTGAACAGAGAGCACAGCCGTACCGACAGGACGTGTTCCTCAGTCTGCTCTCATCTTCAGTGTGCTGCTCTGGCTCTCGGGGAATACTGTTCCTGTCTGACAAGTCTTGCTTATTCCAAAAGACTTTACAAATACTTCTGTTCATGACAGTGGCTAAATCAAGCTCCGAGTGATAATTTGGAGCAACTCTGAGCTGCCAAGCAGGTCTCCGAGGGTGAGGAAAGAACAGGGGCAGGACATACTGTAGGATTAGTCCTGCGGACCTGATGCAGTCCAAGCTGAGGGACATAAAAAGGACATAAAAACATGGGCTTGTGGGGACGAACCTGTAAGACCACAGAGGCAGCAGAAATGGATACTCTGAACCAGAAGCAAGTTGAGGATGGTTAATTCAAAGGATTTGGACCTTTTGGAGTGTCTGGAAAAACATCAGGGACAAAGTTGTTTTATAAGCTTGATGCAGCTCTTAACGAAATTTTTAAGCTACTTATTTAACTACAGTGCCCTTATGAGTAGGTCAATTCTCTAATACGCTGTTAATCTCTGTTAACTAGACTGCTGCATAATGGTGTTGTGCAGAAAGTAAAAGGAAGGGAACATAAAAGTAACATTTAAATTCCATCCTGAATAATATAGATAAACATTTGAATGCGTATCCAGGGCTATCTGCCACCTCCACCACCTTGGTTTTGGTAGAAATATTGTTGCCTCTGTTTTTGTATTGGCCAACTGAGGAGGAAAGTTTGCCAGCAAACTGTGCTTTTCCTGTGCTTCCCTTCTTCTGACTGCAGAAGGCAGGCAGGGAGGGAGGCAGGCTGTCCTCCCTTTTCACTCCAAAATTATAACTCTTGTCGCTGGTATTTTGTTAAGCTGGTGATACTCACAGGTCAACTTTTGTCCCAGTGAAGTCAAACTTTAGGGCCGTTAGAGCTGGCATAGGGTCTAAGACTGCAAGAAAATTTATTTTGGGTGAAGAAAAAATAGCCATGACTTTGTAGAAAGGTTTACACTGAAGGCTGACATGGCTGGGTGTGAGGTATGAAGGGTGATGCCAGATAGGATGGATCCCAAACTGCTTGGTTAATTCTGTCTGCTGTTCTTCTAGCTACATCATTGAGAAAGGGGTGTGTTACCTGGTCCTGTGCGAAGCTGCATTCCCGAAGAAACTGGCCTTTGCATATCTGGAAGACTTGCATTCAGAGTTTGATGAGCAGCATGGCAAGAAGGTGCCGACGGTCTCCAGGCCCTATTCCTTCATCGAATTTGGTGAGGTCCTTCTCCACGGGGCTAGTTAGGAAATTTTTTGTAGGGGGAGCAGCAGCCACAGGATGCTCACCAGTTTGGCCTGTGGAGTTCTCAGTTTAGCCACTTTTTTGCGCTAGAGAAATGGGTATTTTGTGTGAGGAATACTTGTCAGTAGAGAAATGGTAGGAAAATGGTAAATGTCCTTTGATTCGGATTTCTTTCTTTAAGTCTTTTGGCCCGTCTCCAGTGAATGTTTGCATGCAGTCTGCTGGCTGTCTCAGCAGTGCTCCCACTCCTTTGGCAGCCGGGCTGCTCTGTGTTAGGTGAGCGTTTTCTCCACGCTGCATCTAAAGGAGGTGGTGTGGAGCTAATAATGTGTAATAAGGCTTTTTTGATACAGGACTCTGGATGAGAGGGAGTGGGATGAAAGTGTGGGGAAAATCAGTATCCACTGGTATTCTGGGAAGGGAAGGAGAACTCTGGATTGCTGGCTTGAGGTCTTGTTTTCCTGGTGGTGGTATGTTCTCCTCTGGTGTGCCAGCAAAAACAGAACCAGGATTGTGTGGACAGAACATGGAAGAATGTTGTTCTCCCGGAGGCAGCACACATCCAGCAGCATGATCACTCAGCCTTCCTGCCTTGCTTTTAGGTTGAGGCCCCTTGTGCCCTTCTGTGCTGGCCTGGAGGAGCAGGGTAAGGAGCCCAAAGCTTCTAACCCATGTCTGCAGCCTCTCCCCGCAGCCAGATTGATGCTTGGAACTGATTCTTAACATTTTATTCTTTTCTAATCAAATGACTACATTTTGAGGTGGGAGGGGAGAAGCAAGGATTACACTGTGTTGTAATTATTTTCATTTACAGTGAAAGATATATTAACCTAAAGTTGAACGGTTCCACCCCCCCGTGCACTTCTGTGTCTGTATTTGTTTCTGTGAACACAAGTCACCAGAAACCCTGGAGCTTTTCCACAGAACACCCCTGATCTATCAGACCATTGGCCAGAAGTCCTCTTGGGTCAATGGTGGTGGGTCCCTCAGCTGAAGAAGGGGTAGGCTGAAGAAGAAACAGTTCAGTTCCTTTTGCCTGGCAAAGCAAGCAATGTGGGGAGATAAGAGCTTCCCTCTGATAGCCCTCTCTTGTTCCAGACACCTACATCCAGAAAACCAAGAAACTCTACATTGACAGTCGGGCGAGGAGGAACCTGGGCTCCATCAACACAGAGCTGCAGGATGTGCAGAGGATTATGGTGGCCAACATCGAGGAAGTCTTACAGCGAGGAGAGGCACTTTCAGGTACAGTCAGTGGCTGCTATTTGGTATATGGTTCCTTGCCCCTCAGTCAGCTGGGGGGGTAGAGCACGCTGGAGGGAAAGGCTTCCTAATCCCTAGGTCTCCTAGGAAAAGCAATGGACTCGGTGGGTGTTCATTTGAATCAGTTGCATCCTGAAGCACCTGGTGGGTACTGGTGCTTCTTTTGGGTGAGACTAGTGTCTCACCACCTCGGGTGGCTCTCATCCCAACAGGACAAGCACTAGAGCACCGCAGACAGGCACAAGGCGTGCTGTCATGTGATGCTGCTGCGCTTCCAGCTGCTCCAGAGACACTTGTTCAGTTAACATAGCATTTGGGGAACGTCTGGTTGGGTTAATCTGCATTAATTTCTCTGCCCTTTCCCTTCAACAGCTCTTGATTCCAAGGCCAACAACTTGTCCAGTTTGTCCAAGAAGTACCGTCAGGATGCGAAGTATCTGAACATGCGTTCCACTTACGCCAAACTTGCGGCGGTAGCTGTGTTTTTTATCATGTTGATCGTCTATGTGAGATTCTGGTGGCTGTGACCTGGTTACACTGAAGAGGGAAAGCCGGTAGCCTGGCAGATGTGTGTGTGCAGGACACTGTTCACGGGGGATGTGCATTAGAATCCATACAGGACCATCACCTTTATGCAAGTGTCCTGAAAACGTTAGGTGACACCCGAGTACAACACTTCTTAGTGAATCCTAACCATGTACCTAACCATAGGTATAAAGGCTTGTTGACTACATGCTTTTCCTCTGAGGCAATTTGCACTAGGGTACTGTCGAGGTCGACCTCCTGAGGTTCTGCACCCCTCTGAGGGGTGGGCTCTGGGAACAGTCAATCAGTGCAGTTTAGCATAATCACCTTTTATGTCCTCCTCTTGAGTAGCTCTAGTGGGAACTGGACTCTAATGAACATTCCTTGTGTTGGCAATGTTTGCTTTTTTAGAATCTGGGTCTGTGTTTGGTTTTTTTTTTTTTTTTAAAGACAAGACTCCCCTGTTTGAAGGCAAATACCGCTTTGTACATATTACAATAGCTTTCACCTCTGTCAAACTAGCTGTTGTTGAGTTTTCTGTCTCTGACATACTTTCAATTGCTTTAGAAACAAATGGATGGTAAATAATGCCTTAAATACATTCTGTCTAGTACTAGGAGAGGCAATGAAAGGCTTCTATATTATTGATTCCTACAAAATTAAACTACAGGTTTGTAAGTGTCCACTTTCCCTCTCCTGGCAGCTGTGTATGACAGTATGTTTCCATGTGATTAAAAACAGGGTGTGTAGCTCAAGTGCTGTTGGAGCGGGCACAGTGCAAACTATGTCAGCATTATGTCTGTTTTTTTCCCTTCTATCTGCAAATTCACTACATTATTTCCTTCCTCTTTGCTGTACTTTCCTTCCAAAACATGTCAAAACTGCCAGCATTTCATCTCTGGGATGCTTGTTTTCTTTCTCTCTCTTTCACCCAAAGCAACCAAAAAAGCAAAACTCTGAATGTTGTTGTGAAGAAAAGGCAGTGTTTCCTTAAAGAAGACTTTAACTTTACATGAAGGATTCAAGAGGATAACTTTAAAACAGTGGAATCCTTTGGAAATGCCACCTTTTTTTCCTCTGGTCACCCTCTCCCTACCTCACTTGGGAAGTTGAAACTGTAGGTGAAGAAAAACTCATTAAGGGGCAATAGTATATAGCTTCTTCTTTTTCCTGGGCCAATCTATATAGTTACAGTGTAATGTGATTATTTTTATTTTTGGTCCACCTGTGCTAGGAGTACAATTTTATGTCAACCTATTTTTTTTTTTTTCCTTTTAACTAAAAAAGAACAAAACCCTACAGCCCTTTCCACTCTTTTCTGCACTCAAGTGTCTGTTTCCATAACTTGGTAGGAAGCAGGTACTGGCACAGAAGGAATCAGGGTTCCCCAGCACCTTTCACAAGCACGTATTCTTGCGTATTTCTGGACGTATAAACTGTGACCTGGAAGCGTTTCCTACCCCTGGGCAGGGATCAGGGAGCTGTTGTCCTGTCTGGAGGCGCTACCCAGTGTGGCACCTTGTGGGACTGGCAGGGGAGCAGTTAGCACTCGTCTGTCAATCGACCTAGCAAATCTGATCTGCCATGTAGTCTAAAATCACCTGGTTTCTGCATGATGCCTCCAAGCATTTCTTTGTACGTTGCTTTATTATTACTATTTTTAATCCTTATAAGCGGTGTCCCTTATGGGTGAATGTCCCAGTGATGTAGGTCTGTGTGATGTAGGTGCTGAAAGGTGAGCAGACACTGACCGTACCTGGATTGTTGTGACTTGAGGGGGTGACACTTGTGCAGTGACCAGCAGCTCTACGAGCAGCTGCCAGCTGCAGCCCCACTGTCAGCAGTGAAATAAACGCTTCTGAAAGATCCCCTCGGCAGTGTGTCTCGTCTTTCCATGATCCCGGAGGATGCTCTCTTTCCTTCCAGGGGCACAGGAAGGTGAAGACCCCACCGTTAAACCGCAGCTCCCTGCCCGTGTGAGCCGCAGCCTGAGCGGTCAGTGCCAGCACAGGGCCTGGAGCCACTGCCTGCAGATGGCAGTGCCTGCACGGAGCTGGCGCACGGTGCAGAGCCCTGCCAGAGCTGGGGGGCCTCAGGAAGGGCCCCCCTCCTTGCACTGCCCTGGCCTTCCCTGGGGGCCCACAGCTTTGCTGGGCCCAAGTGATTTTTTTTAAAAAAGTACTGTTGGTTTTGGGTGCACTCGCTGCTTCCACTGCTCGGCTCCTGTCTGGGCACCCCTGGGTTTCCCTGTGCCTGTGGGGTGCTGTTGGGGATGGGGCGTGCACAAGGGGCCGCGTGTGGCCGTGCCCACGCTGGCCCACCATGAGGCTGTGCTGGGTGGCTGATGCTGCAGCCATGCCGGTGCTGTGCGGCTTTTTTCTTTTTTTTTTTTTTTCTCCCCACAAGTGAAATGCGAAGCAGGGAGAGCAGACAGGCAGAGCCAGTTCCTGGACGCTGCCTAACCTGCTGCACGTGGGGCACCGCGGAGAGGAAGAGCGTGGCAGGCGGGCGAAGGCTGGCAGGGTGCTGCGGCTGCAGCGGGCACAGCCGAAATGCCCCGTGTGAGCTGCTGTGTGTGCCAGGGAAGCACGGGGACCGGCGGGGGGACAGCAGTTAGCACTTGTGCACCCATCAGCCCGGCAAATCCTGTCCCCAGCCTCCTTGTGTGCCCCTGTCGGTGTCACATATAAACCAGCTGCATCTGGCACAGGCCACAGCAACGCTCTGCACCATCACCACTCCCAGAGAGCAGCGGTTTGGGTGCTGCAGGGTTTTGGTTTCTGTGTTTATTTGGGCACCAGCTGCTTCCCCCGCTTCAAACCAGCTCCTTGCTCTTGCAAACCCCTCTTTTAGGCAGGTTTTGAGAATAAAAAAAAAACACAACACATTCAGCATCTTTCTTTCTGGGGTCACGGAGGTGTTTGACCCCAGATGGTTTCTGGCAGCTGCTTTGCCATGAATGATCGTCCTGGTGGCACCGAGGGCTGTGCCAGCATCCCTGCATCAGGACAAGCTCCTGCCTGAAGGCACCGCTCACCAAATAACAGCCTGGGCAGCAAAGGCCAGGGCAGCGGGGCTTGGGGTTCAGCCCTTGCAGCACCCAGTCCTTGTCTTCCCTCCCTTCGGGGCTGCCGGGGGGCTGGTTGGCACCCTAGGGCTCTGTCTCTCCGTGGGGCCGGTGCAGGATGCCCCACAGAGCGGGGCTGGTGGGCTTGGGAGGGTGCTTTCCCCCTCCCTCCCTTCCCTCGCTGTTTGCCCCACTGCCTCGCTGCCGAAGCGACCTTTAGGAAAGGAGGATGTCTATTTGCTGCTGCCCGAAAATGAAGGCTCTTCAGATGGCAGGGCTTGGAGGCTGGCCAAGGGCAGCTGACTGCTGAGAGCAGCCCTCCCTGGCTCGGCACGCGTCCCGTCCCAGCGCACCCAAAACCATCCCACCACGCCCCCAAAACACCCCGTCCCCTCCATCTGGGGCAAAGCAGCTGGGCTGGACCCTGGCCCCGAGCAAACCCAGGGCAGGATGTGGGTCACCCCTAGACCTGAGCCCTTTGGGGAGGCCCGGGGGTCCGGCAGCTCCCGAGGCCCTGCATCCAGCAGGTGGGAGAGGTGGGCTCCCACCTCCCCTCCCCGGTGCTCTGCCCACGCTTCCCCAACAGCCTCTGACATCTGCCCACGCGTCCCCCCAGCTCCGCACCCACCTGGGGCAGCCGTGCCACCTCCCCTCCCCAGACTGTCCCTGGCTCAGGCACTGTTTGGGCCCCCTGGGGGACATGGGGTACCCCTGTGGGACATGGGGTACCCCGGGGTTTGCCGTGCCCGCAGCACTGAGCCCCACAGTGGCTGCTCCCGGTTGACTGTGGCTGCGCCTGAGCGAGCAAACCCACTGGAGGGGATAAAGCAGAAGTCGGGGGGGCCCCTCCTGACCTCCCAGCATCTGCAGAGCCACAGCCCGGCAGAGGGCACCGGGGCCCGCGCCGCGGGGGTTTCTCTGCCGTGACGGCTGCAGGGAGAAGCCCAGCGTGATTTTGAATCATGGCTCGTAAAACCCCCTGCGGCTGAGCCCTGGCACTCTGCTCAGAGACGATAAACCCATTTCCTGTGTCATTTCTTTTTTTTTTCCCCTTCCCCATGTCGAGCCGCTGCCAGCGCTGCCTCACACCAGAGACCCCCCCGGCCCCACGGCATGCCCCAGGGGCTGCCCACCGCCCCGGCACGCCGCGTCCCCCGGCACACCGCCCGCGCTCGCTGGGAATGGGACTCCCCGGCACGGCGCGGAGCTGAAAGCGTGCCCTCCCCGCCGCCTGCCACCCAGGCCCCGAAAATGGAAGCAGACACAGGATTTGCATACAG
>VXAA01004384.1:575414-623840 GCA_013399115.1 Anseranas semipalmata
GGCCCCGCGGGCGCGGTGGTCGCACGGGGCGAGCCCACGCGCGGCGGCCCCCGGCTCCCCGCCTTCCTCCGGCTGCCCGGGGCCGCATCGCTCCGCTGGCGGCCGGCGAGGAGCGCAGCGGTGGGGGAAAGTGGGAGCCGCTCATCCCGGCAGCTCTGCTCTGTGGGACGGGAAGCTGGTGTCGGCAGTTCTGACCGCGGGCCGGGCAGGTCGGTCTGTCCGTCCGTCCGTCCGGCGGTTCTGACTTTGCGGAGGTCGTTATTTGTCTCCTGGGAGAAATGCTTCTTGGCCGGTAGCCCACCCTGAAATCTGACTTGCTGCGTTTTTACTAATATGTTACAAAACAAAAAAAATAGCTGGCGTCAAATAAAAAGCCATTTCCTGAGTGTGATTTGGCCAGGTTTGGTCCAAAAGGACTGGAAGAGTAAAGGCTCTTTGCAGTGAACGTGTTACATGCTCAGAAGTGTGCTTTCCTGGTAGGGGAGAGGTGTGGTGCATATTCAGACGTACTTCTGAAAACGGCTTACACGCTCCAGTACAATGGCAAAATGCTGTTTTTGCAAGGACTAAATCTCCTGCCCGCTTCTTTAAACTGCACCTTAATACTGGCAACTCCCCAGCTTATGGCTGGCCCTCGGGGTTCCCTCTGTGGCCGGGGCCGAGAGGAGAGGTAGCCACCGCTTGACCGGGTGTAGGTGCCTGCCGGGCGGGCTGGGTCTGCCCGTGCTGCAGGAGCCCCTGGCGTCGAGGCTGAGACTCGTGGCAGCGCGAGGCGAAGGCTGGCTGTCGGGGATGGCAGACCCAGGCTGGAGGCCGCTCGCGCGGTGCTGACCCGCATGCGGTTCTTGGGAGTGGGAGCCGTGGCTTCAGTGAATGAAAGGTGAAGTCACCGAAAGGGTATTTTGAGGTGTATGCTCGGCTGTCTTGATGCTCTTGTGCAAGAAGTGGCAGGTATCTGATGTCAGCCCTCTTGGTCAATAGATGGGAGGCTCCTGGATGCGCTCAGCGCTATGGTTTGGGCTACTCAACGCTGCTGCCTCATCGTGCGAGTCCAATGGCTCGGCAACTGGCTTTTCCAGTCGAGCCTCTGTTTGTAAAAGCCTGCAGCTGAAGCTGCAGTAAGCCGGGTGGGGCGGGAACACCTGCGCTTCTGGTGAGGACACTTTCCTGATAATTACTGTTAATGGGGGTGATTTGTTCCCCGTCTGATGAGACGGGAATGAGTGAAACCGGAATCCTCGCTAGTAGAGCCCACCCTCATTACCCACCATCGCTGTTAATGTTTGCCAAAGTGAAGGAGCTGAGTTCTGCCAAGCCCAATTTCACCCGCTGCAGCTGAGCGCCAGCCCTCGCTGCCAGCAGGCTGCGGTACTGTGATCTGCAGCACCACCGAGGTGGTGGGCACCACGCTTTGGGGTCTTTCAAAGACTTTTTAGATAACGCTGACGGTGCTGGCCTGCTTGCTTGATAGGGGTTTGCTGAACAGCGAGTTTTACTTCATCTCTTGAAGGTGTTCCTGTATCAGATTGGTTCTTATCAAAGATGCTGATTTAGACTTTCAAAACCGAGCGTGATTAGCATCTGGCTCACTGGCATCACTTCCTGCAGGGCATTACTTAGTGCAGAAATATGTGAAGATGCTCTCGCTGATGTTCTTAAGACCCGAATCCTTGGGAAAAGAGGACTCGTGCCTCTGGCAGCATTTGGCATTCAGATCTCTTCCAATAAGGTGCATTGGTTTTGTTTCCACTTTTTTGTTGCCTTCCACAGCTATTCCCCTCCCTTAATTTAGGTGTCTCGCTGCTGTTGCACTGCGTTGCCGTTTCCCCTCCGTGTGACGTGGTGCTGCTCAGCCTCTCCCGTTTTCCAAAGCGGTGCCTGTGTTGTGAAAGGAGCTTGGGCCTTTGGGCTGGATGTGGCCACCGTTGTCGTAATGGTCTGGGCGGGTGGGATTTGGAGCTGCGTCCTTTCTGGAACTGGGAGCAGATGAGGCAGAGCAGCAGGGTGCTGACAGCTTGTTTCTTGTGGACTCGGGGATCTCGGTTAACAGCAAAACCAAACGGTTGGGATGCGTAACTTCAGACTTAAAGGAAACGACGTTACGTTGGTACTCTTGGCGAATGACTGCAAAGCCAAGGAATGAAACAGTGATTATTTAATTCTGACCCGTTAAGGAAATGTCATGTGTCATGGGGAAAAAAAAGAACTTTTCTTTTGTAGCTATATTTGTATTTTCTGCGCATTCATTCTGCAACCATCTTGCCAACAGAAGTCAAGGGCTGTGCCTTGTCAATGCCCATCTAGAAGAAATAGCGCCTGTATCGTTCTAAACACACGGTCATCTGAGAGCTACAGAAATAATCACTCATTCTGTTTAGAAAATAGTCTGTTCCTAGGGCACATGTCCTTTTTTTAGACTGCGTGCGGATGAAAAAAGACCTTTGTATCTCAAAATGACACTGGTGTCTGCTGTTTGTTCCATGCAGCAAGCCTTAATCTTGTTTCTCTGACATCGCCATGGACTGCGGTGGAAGCGCCGCTAATGACAAGTTGTGGCCCAGCATTTCGGCGAGGGCAGACATTCTTAATGCTCAAATTAATAAAGATTTAGTGCTGGGCAATGATGGGAGGCTATGGAGAACACGCAGGCATGGCTTCTGTCTGCCAGATTTCCATGGAAACACCGATACCTCCTCAGCTCTTCAATTGCCTTCACTACATTTTTTTGTTGTTGTTGAAAACTTTTTTTTTAACTAAATGCTTTATGTTGCAGCTGTGGATTTTAGGCATTTTGGCATTGTTTGGAAAACTGAAAATATGGGAAGGCAGGGAATAGTGGCTGTGAAAGAAAATGGAATATGTGATCATTGACAGACTTCTGAACTGTTTTACAAATTCATTCTGAATTCAATATATGTTATAACTTAAGCTTTTATCAGTAGTTCTTCAACAGGAAAAGTGTCGCACGAACTGTAGATGCGTACTGATGGAAATAGTCATCTGGCTGGTTCCTAGTGTAAGACCTCAGGGGCAGAAAGACTGCAATTCTGCCTGTGCATTTGGACAACAGCTCTCAGCTCTGTTCTCAAGAGGGCAAATTAGTAGTTTTTGCCAGCTCCTGGATGCTTGAGCTCAAATTAAAATAAATAATAATCTAAAACAAAATTTCTTATGGGCTTGTTCTTCCAAAATTCACGTAAATATACATTTTTGCAGTTTTTTTTTTTTTTTTTACACTTGTCCTATGAAGTCTGGAGAAGCTGGTGAAGGAAACCAGTTTAGACACTGGGGTTTTCTCTCAAAAGGTGCCGGGCATTGGCTGAGTTCCTTTGCGCTCCTCTGAGCTCTGCTCAGCTCCTCAGATGCTGAGAGAAAAATTATTTCAGGCTTTTGTGCATAAAAACAGTGGAGATCTTGTGATAGGCTGATTTAAAGCACTCTTACTTTTACAGGTGATTTCCATGCAGTATAGACAAGCTTCGTCCTTAACTGCAACCTTCTGCTCAGCTTAATTTCCCCAAATGTTAACATGTTCTAAATCTGATCTGAATGTTAGGCTTTATTATTTTTTCACAGTAAGGGTTTTTCCTAGTTCTTTTATCTCTGTGTGGCTGCCATGGGGTGACCTGTACATTCACCTCCTGCCCTTAAAAAAAACAAAAAAAAACAAACAAAAAAAAACCAACCAGAAGCTATTTTAATATTTTCAGCTAGTGCTTATTTATTAGTGGGTTCTTCCCCCACACATCATCTTATTTGAACTGTAATCTGTTGAGGTTAGTGAATAACACAATAAGTTATCTCTCCTTTGTGGTTTTCCTCCAAAATTTGTTTATCTTAGGGTATTCTCTACATTTGTGCAGTGCTTCTTATTCCTGACCAGCTTTTTGAGCGGTCGGTTTACGTGGTGCCAGCTGCCACCGTGGCAGGATTTTGCCCCTTTCTGCATGGAAAGGAGCTACCAGCCTTCCTCTGGCATCGCACCTCCTCTTCCAGCATTTTCTTAGCTGCTTCTTTCAGGCTTCGCTTTTCCCAGAGGGAATCAGGCGCAGTTTTTTGCTCCCCGGGAACCCAGGCACCCTGACGGGCAGTGTCGCTGGGGTTTCTGGCCCTGCTGCTGGTCCCTGGGAGCTGGTGGCACCGCGCAAGCAGCGATTCCCCGTGCATCCTCGCTGCTGCCTATCGGCTGTCTGGTGCCTCCGGGTCCTTTTTCTCTTTCCCCGTGATACGTGATGCGTCACGGTTCAAATGACGGGCTGTTTCTCATGAATGTCAATTGGGACGGTAAATCTGCGAAGTAAGGAAAGGTTATCAAAAACCTGTTTTGTCCTTGAGTTTTCCTCCAGGTCTTTAACGTTGTATTTTAGTCTGACTCTTCTCTGTGTTAAGTGGGTTGTTTCAACCTTCTCCCCCACGACAGCTTTTGCATTCATAGCTGGGCTTCAGCCAAATAAGACAGAAGTCTGGATTCTTAAGATACTGAGTTCCTATAAACTTAATGGAAAACTTATGGGCAGAAAGAAGGGAGACCTATACAGCGTCCTTCCGTGGAGAAAGCTGTACCGCGAGCTCAGCTGTGGCGTTGGTCGTCCAGCGGTCCCTGTCAGAAGACCACTCTTCCCCTGTTTGCAGCAAAACCTTCGGTCAGAGCCTGCGTCTTCTTAGATGCAGGATAATCGGCCACACTTCACAGAACTACAGGAAACCCGCTTCGTAACGTCTCTTCCTCGCAGCATTAATTGTTTTGGTATTTCGCGTTTTTATTTCTGCTTGACTCTTTCTGAACTTGTGGGTGAGGAGTTTCTTGGCCTCGCTTTCCTTTGTGTACTTGCTACAAAGCCCGTTCAGATTTTCTCTGGTTATGGCTCTGTTTCCCTACGGCAGCCTTCTCTCTTAAAAGCTGAGCTCTGATGCTTACGGCTTCTGATGTTAGTCCTTCGTGATTTCTTTTAATTTTCTACCCTGGAAAGAGTCTGAGTTTATAGCGTGCAGGTGAAGAATAGAAACCAAATCACAACTTTCAGATCATCTTGGCATCCTTAGAAAACAATGAGGCAGAAAAGTAACTTCTTTTCCTCCTCGTTTTGCTTTAACTATCTCTTTAGCCAAAAAAAGATTAAACCTGGGCTAACCTGTACTCCAGTTAAATGTGAGTTTGGTGGATTCAGATGTTCAGAATCGCAGCACTTCCCACGGTTTTCCCGAGTAACGCTTTCTGCTTGTGCTCGTTTTATGGCAGCGGCTACCTGTTTTTCACTCTGGCCTTGGAGAATAGTCCTGGTAGGCCTGTTAAATTCCAACCTGATGCTTTATGTGCGGGCATGCTCCAAGGGCTTGTACGGACTCTAGGCTGGGTCACATAGCTAATAGCATTCATCTCGGACACGCGTAGAGCCCTCATCTGAGCAGCCTTTCCAACTTGGCTGGGACACACACTAGAAATCGGATGCTTCTTTCCCTAAGTGGTGGCCTGCCCACTCGGTAATTAGTGCTTAGGCCAGCCTTCTGATAGCCGTGAGGTGTTCTCCCGGTTCTCCCGCGAGGTGCCCAGAAGCACCGGGTACAGCCGCGGTGCAGAGCCCCGGGCTTCCCCGCCGAGAGCCGCGGGCGCTGGGAACGTCGCCGCTCGCGCCTGGCCTGGGCGAACACAGGTCCGGCCGTCCTGGTGGTTGTGGCAAGCTGGGGCGAGGCCAGAGACCCAGCAAACAATCCCCCCTTGCTTTTCTTTGTGTTTTAAAGCAGCCCTTTGGGCTCAGCCTTGCCAGCATGCCCATGCTATATATGGGTGCTGGGGAAGCGGCTGAGCCTTTCCTTCTCAAGACAAGGCTGTCCTCTCTCGTGCTATACACACCAAAATACTTCCAGTTAGCATAATGGGTGTAGTAAAACAAACTTTTTGTGCTGGCTGAGGTAGAAGCTGTTTCCTGATACTATTAACTTTTGAGTACAGCATGGCAGAGTGGCAGAGAAGCAGCCTTTGAGGTAAATCGTGTTGAAATGCCTCGTTTTTGCATGCATTGTGAAATTGCTGAAGATCTCCTGAAATACAGGAAGACAGTGCTTTGTGCACAGAAATGCTAATGCTGCTGTGAGACCTGTAGTCTTCAATTTACCTGGTGATTTCTATTTTTAAAGAGAAGTGGTCACGTTACTTTTTAATACTCATTTTAGAATATTGTTACGTTTACATTAACTTCGGTTTTAGTTGCATTTCAATGTATTTCTGTTCAGTCTATTTTTTTCTTAAGCTGAAAAAGTACAAAAGAGTCATTCTTGTACAGGTTCGTTCAGTTTTAAATTTCTATATGTAATATATATTTAGCTGCCCGCATTCCCCCATTCGATGTATCTCTGTCAAAGAATTCTAAGGACTACCAGTAGTTTAATGACCTGCTAAACAGCAGTTCAAGGCGAAAATAATCTGTCAAAAAACAGAAGAAAATTAATCATTACTTTGCCAAAGCCTCTCTGCTGCATCCACGCTTGGCCTAGCCAGCTAAAGTGGGATCACTGACTCGGATCCAAGCGGAGACCCGAAAGCTGTTGCTCCGTGCGGTTGCGCTGGCGGCTCCCTCCGGCCAAGCGCTGGTTCGGCTTTGACCCCGTGGTTACAAAACCGGCTGGCCGCTCCGAGAGGTTACAAAATCCTGCTTGGAAGCACGGGCACAAAAGCAATAATCCTTGAGTACTTGCTTCACTGGCTTAATGGGCTTAGAAGATAAAAGCTAAGGGGATGTTAAGGTAGCGAGGTGAGAATAGCAGCGCTGTCCCTCCCGGTTCTCTAAGGCACGGTGAGGCTCACTGTCCCGTTCCTCCACTTCCTTGGAGTAATGTGGGTGGCAAGAGGCGTCCGAATTGTTAAACACACTTCTGACGAGCACAGCGTGGCTGAACGGTGCTCGCTGAGCTCATTCTTGCTGTGAAAACGAGCTGCTGCACGCGTGGCGCCCGGTGGCAGCGGGCGAGGTTGAGGACTTGGGGGTGTTGCTGGTAGATGGGGTAACACTTGTCGGAGGGCTGCGAGCCCGTGTCTGGCCGCTGTGGGGGGGAATACCTTTGCAAAATGTGAGTTAATGTGTCTGCCGCTTGGTAACCCTGACCCCGGAGGTTATCTGAAGGGGGCTCGCGCTGGAATTTTGTTCATTTCCTGAGTGCTCTGCAGAAGCAGCGCTATCAAAGTGCCCCGTTTTCAGAAACCAAGTTAACAGGAAACAGGCATACTTGTCTTGTGGGGAATATTATTACTGTTCCGGGACAAGGGGGTTTAATTCAGCTGTATTCCATAGGGATCACAAGTGCGAGGCGCCCTGTGTACCTCGCAGCGCACCTTCACGTGCCCCAGGTGCTGGGGAGCACAAACGTGGGTGACTGCACCAGTTTTCCCTGATGCACCTTCCCGAGTGTGTATGGAAAGCTTAACACCTTCTGAGGAAAGAAAAAACATTATTAAAAAAAAGCCATCGGAGGCTGTGAAGAGCATGGGACTTCTGGGTATGTGGGTACCGTTTAGGATAGGATACAGATCTTCTGATTCCTCAAGCTTTATCCGCAGGTTCAGTGCTATTCAAATGGCAGGCTCTGGTCTAGATGGGTTGATGAAATCTTCGTGGTTCTGGGGTACGCTCCGCTCGTGCGGGGTTTCCACGTTTCTCGCCCTTCTGGTCGCTTCAGAACCAGCCGCAGCCCAGCTCGCTGCTGCGGGTCCTGGCAGAGAGGCGAGCACTTGCCGTGCCACTCCACCTGAACCGATGTCACCACGGTTTCCAGTAAACCTGGAGGAAAAATTGATCAGCCCTGAACTATATCATACTTAATGCCTCGTTTAAAATATAGTGCTGAAAATCGCAAGTTTTAGCTACAGAGTATTTCCTCTTTACGAATACCAGAGTCTTTGCTGGAAGACTTTAAGGTCTATTATGTTTTCATTCTTAAACAATCCTGACAGAAGTCAGAATGCCCCAACAGTAATGATGTTGCAGCAGATTCTGGATTGCTAGAAACTTAGAGCAGGGGAGCTTATGAGGGGCAGATGCCCCTATTTCATGCCAAGTGTCCCTGGAGATGGTAGAAAGGAAGGAGAAACTTTGAGACAAGCTGTTGTGAAAGGAGGTTTAGAAGTGGTTGCCTCTTATCTCAGAGGATTTCATTCTAGAATTTTGATCGGAAGGTTGTAACTGTGTGGTGCTAAAGCCAAATTATGCAAGTGCTGAAGTGATTGTATATAGCTTGCTGAAATCGCTGCGTGCTTGGCTTTGACAATCTACCTAAAAGAAATTCTGGATACATTTAGTAGTCTGAACAAATCTATTTGATCTTTCCGTCTGTCTCTTTTGATGCTGCCAGAGGTTAAATTGAACTGTGTGGTATTGTCATTGGTTTTGTTCCATTCACATAAAATTTTTGGTTATAAGATTTTTCATTCCCCAAAATATGTTAATGAAGCTTTGACTTGACAAGTATTGCTACTGAATTAAGTGGTGTTTTTTTTTTTTTTCTCCTTTCAGCTTTACAGTGTATGGATGATTTCAAGCCTTGTGTTAATGAGGGAAGGTGCATTCCTTATCAAAACGGTACAGGATATTGCAAGTAAGTTGGTTTAATTTCTAACCATTTTAATTGCCGGTGTGCTTTCATTCAGGATCCTAAAAAGAAAGGAAATATGAATTGTTAAGATTTTCTTATCAGGTGCATTCAGCATAACAGTTTTGGCAAAGTCTGTGTTTCTTGGTAGTGCATTAGTTCTTCTGTGCTAGCTTTTTATAATGTAAGAAATCTGGAGTTCTCATCCATATGTTTGCGTTTGGATCTCAGCCGTTTGATTTCTTTGCCTTTGGTTAGGAAGAGAGGCTAAACCAATAACAGGTAAACACGAGTTAAGTCAGAACTTGCTCTCTGTCTTATAGCTTGAGTTAGTTTATAGAACATCAGCCCAAAATATTTGAGTTTTTCCAGAACTACTCTGCACTTTGAAGAGTGCCAGTTCCCTTCCATGCGCTAGAAAGTAACATGTGGAAGTTACAAACAAACAAGCCAAACAAACACCCACATTTATCTTTATCCTGTAATTGATTTTGGTAGATGTTGACACCCATCGTTAATTGTGCCTTCACTTTGTTGTTGCATGGAAAGCAGATCATCAGCAAGAGCTTTGGAGGAACGCATGGTGTCTGGAGAATGGCATCACATCTGTTTAAAAGTAGTTCATCTTTTTAACTGCCGTATTTAGATTTTTAAAAATGAAGTTATTTCGCAAAAAGATAAATCCTCCTTGTTTGGCAGGGCTTGTTTACTACTACATCTGCAGTAAATTGATTTATTTTTTAAACCTTGTTTACTTCCTTAGTGCAAGTTGTGCCATTTTCTGGCACGCTAAATCCTTATTTCCTTAATGTTCACGTTCTTTAAAAATCAGTGAATTTTGTCTTGCCGATTTAGCTCAGCTAACACATGGCTTGGCTCTTCACCCTTTTCTGTACATCCGTCTTCCTTAGCAACGCTCATTAGTTCTTTCTGTGAATATGGTACACAAAACTTGATGTACTTAAATTGCACCTGTGGCACACAAAGGGAAATCATAATCTAATTTGAGGTTCTTCTCGGTTTCAAATCAATCCCTGATGTGCAGAAAGGCCATAAAAAGACAAATATGTAACTTGTTATTCCCTGTTGCTTTTTTTTTTTTATAGCTCTTACTGCTTCCTAGGCTTTTCCTTTCTATCGCCTTAGATTGCTGTCAACAGAAACGAGCTGCCCTTCTGAAACAAAGCTGGAACTTTTCCTGCTTTTCTCCCTATTTTAAGACTGACACAAGGAGTTGGGTGACGTTAGTAGGTCTTTCTGATGAGTACCTGAGTGTGTGAGTCTGGAGCCAAAGTATGTGGGTCATGATGAAGGTAATAAACAAGGTTGGTATTGATGTTGGTGCTGCTTGTACCTTCCGAAGGACGTTTTCTCCAACTTGCATGTTCCTGTTAACCATGTCTTAGACTGGTTATTCAGTTCATCTGAGGCTTTAACTTCCTTTCGGTATTTGTAGCGCAGTCCAGATCTTGACACATTTCTCTTATCACAGTGGCAGATTTGACCACTCAAATATTTTAGAATGTGGAGCTATTTATAATGCTAATGTTGCCTTCCTCCTTTTCTTGCAAAGTCTTTGTGCAGGTCTTAAGCCAACCCCTCCTTCAATTGCAGCTCAGACCTTTTGCAGGCACCAGAGTAATTGGAAAGGCGAAGATGCCTGTGCACAGAGATGAGTATGTGTCTGTTTTCTAGTTGTGGCTCAAGAACTTTTTTGGCAGAAAGGAAGGAAAAATAGCCAAAAACAAACAAACAAACCAAAAAAAAAAAACCCCCAAAACCTCAGTTGTGGAGACTACCTTTAGCACGCTGATTCTTAGCATCCTGTTTTGGTTTTAAATTTTTTTTTTGTTCCTGCATGATGAGGAACTCTGAATAGGGGAACTTTTTATCTGGTGTATTAAACTAAATGACTTTCTGAACTTCTGATGCCTGTAAGAGTAGATATGTTTTGTTCAGGAAACTGAATTTATTAATAAGGCAAGTGGCTTGGCTTCTAGATCTGCAGGATAGCTCACGGATTACCTAAATTTTCACCCGTTTCACTTTTTTTCAAGTTTTCTGTAGTACTTCCTCTGCTGGGCAGTAAGTTATTACAGTAGGCTCTCTTCCTCTTTCTCTGCCTCCTCTCGGCAACTTGTTCTAGCGTGTGGTCAGTCCATCTAGTTATTCTTGCTGTCTGTAAGAAACAAGCGAACAACTGAAGGAGAACCTGCATCAGAGCTAATCATAAGTGATGAGTAAGACATTGGTAACGTGAGTGCTGATAAGCAAAACTTGTAGTCTAAACGTTTGCCAAAGCAGCGACAGCTTTCTTTGTCAGAAAATCCTGTAGCGTCTCCTCCATTAAAAAAGAAAGCTAGTTTTCTGCTAATAAACCTTTATTCTGGTATGTCTGGCTTCCGTTATGGAACAGCGATTGTGACCCTCGTAAGGAAATTGGAGTTGGATCTTTATCGGATCGCTCTTGCGAGTGCCCTTTAAGTAGCTGAGTTCCCCTGGTGATGCTATGGGCCCAGGGCTGTCGTTTTGTGGCACTGTTTGATAGAATTACTGACCTTCTTTGACCTTGATTTTATATTTAGAAAATTACACATTCCTGTTTGCTTCTTCCAAGGGCAGCATTTTTACTTGAGATATCTTTCTGCACTCATTTGGTGACTGGTGTGGTAAGGACGCAGACCTTACTCCAAGGAACGTGGACGTATCTGCAGCAGAAATAAAGATGCGTTATAGCAGTATGAAGGGAACCTGTCCTTCCGAGCTTTCTGGATCTGCTTTGGCAAAAGGCAATTTGTTTGTGGGTTTGGCTTGGTGTTGCACTGCAGTGTTTTTTTTCCTCGAAGCATCTCTAGGCAGCCTTTTGCACACTGGGATGTTAAGCACGAGGGAGCCTTCCCGCATAACCTTGTCTCCAGCAGGAGAGTCAGGATGACATCTTTCTGCTTAACACTAATTGTGAACATCATGGGAAACCTTTTCTCCTCTCCCTGTTGTTAGATGACTGGGGAAGTAGTGGTAGGAAGAGCCTGGGGGATAGTACTGCTGTCCCGCAATATTTCTGCGATTGCAGGCAGGGTGAGAAGGTGTGGGTACAGGCAACTGATCCAAGGATAAGCAGAGATTTTTGGCTATGCTGCCTGCTGTTTTCTGAGTGCTGCAATCAGCTCTGCTGCAGATAGATGTGGTAACAGACAACGATGTCCCTGCGTGCTCGGCATGGGGCAGGGCCCTGAAGCAGAGGATATCTTAGCTGTTTTCCCCATGTTTGGCAGCTGGGGCTTCTTCCAGCTTCCTTCCCCTGTGCCCTGGTGACAGGGAGCAGAAGCAAGACTGTGCCAGGGAGAGAAGCAGAAGTGAGAAGAAGAGTTGGGGTGCTCCAAGCCTTGGGGAGGAAGCTGGGCCTTGCTACTTCTCATGTTCTGTAGGCTTTTAAGATTGGAGTTTTGACCTTAGGACTGTTGCACACTGTGTGTGTCCAGAAGGGATATCAGTACCTCTGTACGAACCAAAGTACTGCTTTAACACTAATGTCTTCTGTTGGGTCCTGGTGGTAAAAAGTGCAGTAGTAAACATGGCTTGTTTGCTGTACTTAGTCAAACACATTAGAGCAGGCTGATGCCAAAAGAGCCGTATCCCTCAGCGCAGCCTTTTGCACCCAGAGCTGTCAGGTCCTGCGCAGCTCTGCATGCTTCTGTGCCTCTTCAGTGAGCAGTTTTCTTCTATTTGTGTGCTGAAGTTTGTGCATGCTTTTAATTTGCATGATCCAGGTTTTTACCTCTTGCCTGCAGACTGGCAACAGGAGGACCTCAAAGCACGCTGAACTCAGAGGCAGCAGCGTGGCAGTAAGGGGCTTCTAACCCAATTCCAACCCCCCAGGTAACTTCAGCCCCCCGCTGGGATTTTGACCTACCTCTCTTTCCAGATGGATCTTCTTAGATCTGAGTTGGAATTCGTTTATGAGGATTTCTGGGACTGAAGACAAGATCCTAGACTAAAACTGCTTCAGGGACTGCGGCAGATATCTTCTCAGGACTGATCTTGAGGGACTAATCACTCCTAGACCAGTCAATGGGGAATACCCATAGGAGACCCTGTAGCAGGATGAGGTCTGAGAGTTTTACAGAAGAGGCTAAATGCAAAAGTTGAAAAGTTGTCCCTTTCTGAGAATGGGCTGCCCTTTCCTGCTTTCTTCGGTCTCCTTTTAGAAGTTAAAGGAGACCCTGGAGACCAGGGCAGAGGAGAAAGGGGAGAGCACGTACACTTTTCCACTTAATCTGGGGAGAGTGGTGGCTCGAGTCACTTGATGAAAACTTTCTGTTGTGATTTACCCATGCAGCCCAAAAGCTGTTCAGAGCTCAAATGGTCAGAAAACACTGAACTAAATGTTGCTCGTTCAGACTTCAGCTGCTGTTACTCCTTTGCATACGGTCGAGCTGAATGCTGTAGAAGTGCTTTCTGTGGACTAGGAACAATAGTTGTGTACTGCTTTAAGCACAGAACAGAGAGGCCGTCCCATCCCATGGTTTGCATTCAAAGTATGACGCATAAATGAGAGCCTTGAGACATGGGAAGGAACGCTTACAAAGCTAACCAGAGGATCCTGTTCTCCCTCCTGAGAGGAGGTGTAGGTGTGGGAGTCGGAACCCGGGAGCCAGAGGGAAGTCTGGTTAAAATCTGTAGCAAAATAGTTGAGACCCTTCTCACGTTAGTCATCAGCCTGCATTTTTTTTTTCCCCCGCTGTTGAGGCTTCTTCCAATCAAAGTGAAGGGAGTGTGGGGCTGGTGGGGGTAGAAGCGAGACTACGAGGAAATTCTTCCCTTCACACTTTAAAGTAAAACCATCTGCTTCCTTCTGTGCATCTCCAGATGATATCACTGGGCCTGGATAGGAAACTCCCATGAAAGTCAAACATCTGCTAGACTGGTTAAAATGGCCTATAAGGTGCATTGGAAGAGGCTATGCTGATGAACGTGCGCAGGGAAATAGAGTATGGCAGGTGAGGAGGTTTTTCCAGCGGAACAGACATATTTTCCAGAAGCTTTTTGAAAGGAAGAGAGAGCTAAATATTGGGAGGTAAATTTGGTGTAGTTTTGTAGCAGAAGAGCCAAAAAATGCAGCTTTTGTGAGTCTCCTGTTTTCACTTTGTAGCGTTAGTCAGAGTGAGCGCAGCTCTGTGGATATGTGGATACTTCAGATTTGGATAAATACCTTCATTTTGTTTTTACGTCTCTTCTTTAGCTCCATGAGAGCCTGTGCTAAGGCAAATGCAGGCTGGAGCTGAAAAGGAGGAAAAAAAATGGGTTGAGCTCTGACTAAAGTATTTGTGCTGGAAAGTAGCCCAGAGAGAGTAAAGGAGAAGCTTTAATTAGAAGCAGCTGCATAGCTGATGCAGCCCACAGGACATTTTCCCATTTCAAACTCTCTAGCTTTCAGAAATCATGATTTGAATTAAGTTGTATGTGAAATTTGTTCTTAAAAGATTAAATTCCTGTTGAAGTAGGTTAAGAGAGCTAATGTCCTTCCAGAAAGTGCCAGAACAAACTTCATCTTCCTGTTTGTTTCTGAGTGTTAGATGGAAAACTGAGGAGAAACAGTGGCTTTTATTTGGAAAAGATTTGGTTTCCTGTTCTGAGCATGTCATTTGGAGCTGACACAAGCTGCTACAACTTTAAGCTGCTCTGTAGACAAGTGGCTTTTTTTTTTCCCTTCCTAAAGAACTTGAAAGAGTAGGTTGGGATGAGAACTAAGCAGGGGTAGTGGGAAGCTGGAGTTGCTGCTGAGGTTCTGAACAGAGTAGAGGATAATCATATCCTTTAAGAAGTCTGAACTTAAACCCAGCTTTTTCAGTGTTTGCCTCTGTTTTTATAGAAACAATTTGGTGCCCAACATGAATCAGGGGCAAATACTTGCAGTTTTGTCTACACTAACATTTAGAACTAAATCACTAGTATTTGTGCCTAGAAATGTTGTTGACAGGAGACATGGCTGAAAATCTGGACTGTAGCTTTTTTGTTCTTTAATGTTCAGAAAGGATTGCACTGAATTGCTGGAGGGGAAAATTGCATAAGTGTGTGATTGAGCACTTAATCAGGAGAACAAAATGGTGGGTATAAGGGCTGCTGTACCTGACTTAGCATCTTTCCACAGGCAGGCACGTTGCCGCTGGCATATTCCGTAAGGCTTTGCCCTGTCCAAATGTAAGGAGCTTAAGTTAAAAGAGCTTTTGCTATTCCCTGCTGGAGTGTGTGCTCGTGTTTTTCTGATTAGCCTCAGAAGATACTGCAACAAGCCTGGTCTTGGAGCGCTCTTCAGCTTTGTACCAGAACGGTTAGGTACGAAATGCTGGGCCATTCGTGGGTGATGGTTGTGAGTGTCGTTGTGGAGCTTAGGTCCTGGCTTTCCTTTTAAAGCGTACCAGCAGTGCTCTTAATAGGGTTTAGGCTCCCTCCTCCCCATTACCCAGGGGCAACAGTTAAATGCGCCCTACGCTGGCCCTTAATGCTGGGGCGGGTGGGAGAGAAGGACAGGGAGAAGGTGGTGTTTCGGTGGTTCCTTTGCTTATGGACAAAACGTGAGATGTTTCTAGTCTGTTTTTACAGCCTTTAAATGAAAAAGCATTTCAGGTGTTATCTTTTCGGTGTGTTTTGGTTTACTTTGCATTTGTTGGAGCAGTTAGGAGTGTTGGAAGCCTCCTGTTTGCCTGACAAGATGTCCTAGGAGGGGTTCTGTGAAGTTCTGCTTTGTTGCTCTTTCTGCCATGATAACGAGGAGCTCACGTGCAGAGCCTGTGTGTGCTGTGGATCCTGCTGTGCTGCCGGCACCGAGCAAGGCTGAGCTGCCCAAACCCCCTCGCTGGCCACGGCAGAACCAGAAGAAATCCTGAAATCTCGTAAGCCTTCGGGGACCAAAGTTCCACTTGACTTCACGCATGCAATAACCGCTTGTAGACGTCCAGAAACGTGCTCTAGCTGTAGTTATCCAGACGGTCTCTGAGCAGAGCCAGCCGGTGCGCCGTGTGCAGGCTCAAATGCCGTGGGAGTCGAGCCGTCCTGTAGCTCCTGGCACGGCAGCGGCTGCTGGGTGCCAGATTTCTGTGCGATCGAGCTCCTACGCAGCCGTGCTGTAGCCCGCTGGCGTTTGGACTGATTTCTAACCCGTATCTAGGAGGGATTGGAGATGCCAAAGGAAACCCATGGAACTGCCGTGGTTTAGGCCCAGAATACACGAAGATTGCCTCTCGTGTGATGTGGCAGCAGCTTGTGCTGACAGAGCATTCAGCTGTTATACCGGGGATGGCACAAGAGGCAGAGGATGTTCTGCAAATGGCATTGTCTCAGAACTTGCAGCCTGTGACTTTATTAATCCTGCCTTGCCCTGCAAAAACTCTTCTTTCATGTCTGTTCTTGGGTACGAAGTTGAAAGTATTAAGGCATGGTGAAAGGAGCCTAATTTGGGTGTGGAGAATGGTAAATGATGATGACGCGCACATGACTTAGTTGCTTTAGACATATGGCTAAAGCTAGTTAATAAAGTTTAACATGAGAAAAAACGGTTGTGGTCATCTAGTAATGACCTCTTGCGTAACTCGGATAATAACTTCTCTGAATAGCTGTGTTTGAACTAGCGTGCATACTCTTTCTGCAACAGCCAATCGTGGTGTGCTTTTAAACAAGCATGAATGATGGAGAAATTCCACTGCGACCTTAAATGTGGCGTTGCAGTTGTTTCTCTGCACTGCTGAGAGCCTGTGTGCAAGTCTGTGTCTGGAAAGAAAGGGCTTATTTCTAATTGGGGCTTATCTAGCTTGAACTTCTGACTGCCAAGTCTTGTTATACCTGTACCTTCTAGACTGAATTATTGTTAAATCTTAGTTTTTGTAGGTAGTTGGAGCCTTTGATTAACTGTTCCCTTCCCATTTCCCTTTGGAAGGGACTGGGCCACCTGAGCCTTTCACTGTGTCCAGAGTTTTCTATTAATCATTACTGTTGGCTTCTTTGAATTCAGTCCTTCCTTCATAAAAAGCAGACACCAAAACTGATACAATGGTTCGATAATGGCTGTAGCATTATCAGGTGTATCGTAGTCTCATTTACTCCTATTTGCTGTCTGTACACCTATAGTATTTCTGGCCAAACCATCATGCTAGAAATCGGTGTTCAGCTGACTGCTGGCAACCCTGAGAGCAAGCCTGCCTTTCCTAGATCAGTGTCCTGTTTGGGGGAGAAAGCTTTATAATTTTTTATATGTATGTGTGTGTATGTGTGTGTATATATTTATTTATTTATTTGCTTCTGGATGTATGACTTTGCAGTGCTAAAAGGCATTTCGCTGACTGGCTTGTTAAGCAGTCTGTGTTGCTCTCTGTCAAGAACTTGCCTTCTCCCTTACCTTCAAGCTTGATCAACGCTGATGTTTTCCTTTGTTATTCATTGATAGAAGTGTTAAATAGCAGAGGAGTGAGAGCAGGCCCCTGTAGCATGGCCCCTCTGTTGAAAACAGAGCTTCATGACCATTCTTAGATTTAAATAGAATTTTAAGGCCTATCCAGTTTTTTCAATCCACCATACATTTTTAAATATTTAAGGAAAAGGCAGTCTCTCCACTGTTACATTCTCATCTTGGGGCTAACGAGAGGCTTTGTGCGAATCTTGGAGCTGGAATCTCCTCTCTTTGGACTTGAGTAACTCATTGATTTAATAATTGCATCTATCCAGTCCTGTAAGAAAGCATAGCTGATGTTCAACTCTGAAATCTCTGCAGTGAAATAGATGTTCTCTTGCACAGCCTGTGTGCATCTGGGATTACTTAGCAGTTAAAGCATGCAGCTGTGCACTGCAGAAAAAACAGCAAGTGGACGGTCATGTTCTGTATATGTTAAGTGGTATTTTTATCCCGTATATCATCTTGCAGCTTTCTGCTACCTGAAGGAAACAAATGGAACGGTGGGTGACAGAGGTGGCGTTTGCAGGCTTGCCTGCCTGGGTCCTGTATCCCTGGAAATTAAATGGAAAATGCGTGGTACAAAGGCCAGTTAAAAGATGGATTACAGCTGACAAGCGTAGTCAGCCTGTATTGACATAAGTTTAGGTTAGAGAGAAATAACTACAATTATTCTGCAATGACAGATCTCTGTATAAAAAATATTGCCCTGGTTATAGATCGTGTGTGTGTGTGTGTGTGTGTGTGTGTGTATTCATTTTTCTGTGGGAGAGGAACAATGACCTTGTCGTTAGGGTGCGAGCCAGGGCGTGGGAGACCTGACTCCAGTGCTCGTGTTGCTGGTTGAGTGCAGGCTTCAGCATGTCGCAGTCCCAGATTCGCTATCGACGGGAGGATAACAATGAACTCCTGTCTCACGGGAGCGCTGCAGGGAAAGGTCTGCTAAGGATCTCGGGGCCCTCAGACACTGCGTTCGTTCAAGCTCTATAAATACCTGGGGAGATGGATAATACCCGGTGTTAATACCTGGTACCCAAACTGCTAGATTTCATTCAGAAAAAGGGTGCTTGTTAGAAGGGCAAAGGTGCGAAGAGTTGGTCGTTACTCAGCAGTTCTTGAGCACTTGGGTTTTTGCTGAAGTTTTGAAAGGAAGTGCAAGAAGAAGTTCTTGTGTTTAATGCAACTCTGATTGTAGGCAGTGCTTATTTATTTTGTAACAAATGATTTCACAATCCAAACTGAAGTTTTCAGTTGTCTCGTTGACATTCCTCAATCCCAGAGGAAGGTCTTGTCTGCTACGTCTGTGACCTTAGCACTTGGGACTCAGTGTTAACATTATTTATGGCAACTTCTGAGAACTTAGATGGTGGTGGGACTTCATTCCTGGTATCTTCCCAGGACACCAAGGCTTAAGGTGGATGTGCAAGTAATTTCTTCTCTATTTCAGGTGTCGAGAAGGCTTTCTTGGAGACTACTGTCAGTACAGAAACCCCTGTGAAAGCAATACCTGTAAGAATGGGGGAACCTGTGAAATGACATCTCTGATAGGAAAGGCTACCTGCGAATGTGTTCCTGGGTTCACAGGAGAGGACTGTCAGTACTCTGAATCGCACATCTGCTACGTGTCCCAGCCCTGCCTGAACAGAGGAACTTGTCATCCCCACAGCCAGGAAACATATGAGTGTGTCTGTCCTCCAGGTTACACAGGTGGGATCCTGCATTTGTGCCTTCAGACTCCCTCTTTGTGGATTACTCAGTCCTAGAATGTTCTGGGGCAGTTGTAACGCGCTCTCAAATTTAATAGCTCCAGCACAGGAAATGAGAGGAAGTCCAAATGACTTCATGACCAGAAAAAATAAAGGGGGGACGGGAGGCGGCAGCAAGGGAGAGTCAAACGCCATACCCCTTACACGCAAACAGAAAGATATTTGGATCTTGTGGGGTTATCCGCATGGGAAACTGACTGTAGATGCTATTCTGAAATGGCTGTTACAAGTTGAATACATAGTCTACCTTCTAGAAAAAAAAAATGAAGTAAATTTGGCCAGCAAAATCTTTCTATGGGAAAACTTTAACTGGTTGCCTGAGGAGAAGCATGGAAACTCACTCCTTCCTTTTTTGAAGGGAAAGTAGAAGAGAGTGACTGTCAGTTTGGTATGATTTCAGGTCATGGATTATTTTTGTAAATCACAACATTCTATGTCTTTCTGGTAACCTATAAATAAAATGGCTTCCTACTGTAACCAGCAAGTTGATTTTGTTTCAAATATTGTAAAATGTAAAATTATTATAGGAATAATTTTACATATGTGGTTTAGCTTAAGATGTAGTATACCAACCATTTTGAGGTAGCATGAAGCATGAAATATGGAACTATTTTTCCATATTAATAATTTCTTATGTCTTGATCCTACAGGAAAGGACTGCCAATGGATTGATGCCTGTACATCTCAACCTTGTGCCAATGGAAGTACATGTACTGTATCTGGAAATAAGTTCTCCTGCATCTGTCTGTCTGGCTACACTGGCCAGAAGTGTGAGATAGATGTGAACGAATGTGCCACTTCAGGCCTTTGTCAACATGGTGGGACCTGTGTCAACGTGCCTGGTTCGTACCGGTGCCAGTGCAAGCCAGGCTATACAGGGCATCGTTGTGAGAGCACATATGTGCCATGTTCACCATCTCCCTGTATGAATGGAGGAACTTGTCACCAAACAAGTGACGTCACCTTTGAGTGCAACTGTCTGCCAGGTAAATGCTGCTTATTCAAAGTGCTTGGTTTTGTAGTCTTGTTATGGTGTTCCTGTCTGTGATCTTCTGAAAACTTCTCCCTTGGAGTGTATGTGTGACACTGTTGTAAGATTGAAGGGAGAAATCTCAGCAAGGTGGGGAGCTTGGCTAGGATCTTACTCTCTGGGTATCAGTATTTCATAATGTGAAAGGGAGAGGAATTAGTGGATGGGTGAGCAATGGGATGGGTTAGATCACAGCTAGAAAACAACAGATTTCTTTGGAACCCAATTAGAGGCAGAGAATCAAATAGGTAAAAACCAATGTAGATTCAAGGTTGGGGTGTCTCCTGATGCACATTTGGAATGCCGGATTTATTATTCATAACACCCACAAAGAGGTGGTTTGTGTTGATAAGGGCCACAGTTAACCTCAGTGCTTGAATGAAGAGGAATGTTTGCCTTTTCATTCTCAGTCTCTATCCCTAAAACACATTAGTTTCTGTTCCTTTCCTTTTCTCCTCAAGTTCTTCCAAATCTTACAGGGTATTATTTCCATCTCACCATACCCTTTTTGTCCTATAATTTACCTCCAGGTAAATTATATTTACTTGTTTTCTGATGCTGTTAGCTGCTCTGAGTTCATCCACAGCAGAGATAACGTGCTTACTCAGTACCATGGACTGTATTGATTCTGTGTCAGGCCTGGGCTCCGGTCACCAAGGGCACCTGTCTCCACAAATGACCAGGTGTCACCTGGTTGGGACCCTGGCAGTCTCATCCTGTCCTGCTCCTCCCCATCTACTTATTATACTGACCACAGGGCAGTACTGTTCTTTGCATATCGGTGTTATTTTCTTTTTTCTTTTTCTTTTTTTTTTTTTTTTTTCCTTTTTAAGTTGATATTTTTAATGAGTAATTCAGTCCATGGGAAACTGATTGTTTGGAAATGCTTTTGACTAGACTTCCACTTAAGTGCATTGCAGTCTGGCACATGAACGCTTAGTGTGTGGTAATCTAGAAAACTAAACTCTCTTCCCTTAAGCTTTTTTTATTATTATTTATGTGAAAGATGTTGCTGTCATATACTGTTTAGGATGAATGCTGAATTGACTGCATTCTCATGAGTATTAGCTGGAGTCATAAGTATGTGTGGAAGGAGTGTTTAGAACTTAAAGTGTAAAGAATACTTTTTGGAGATGTTTGGCTTGAATTGTTGGCTCAGGTGACCTTAAATATACCCTGCCAATGTTAGCTAGTGTATGCACAGTAAATTTCAGGGTAGTCTGAGCAAGCGTGCGACTCTGAAAAACTTAGGAAAGTCGATCTTAAAATAGAAGGTTGTATCATCATTGTGTGACAGCAAGTGTTTCTAACTATGCTTGAAGAAAGTGCTTAAACATACAGGGTCTGTGAAAATGCTTTAACCAACAGTTGCTCTCAGGGAATTTATTGTTTTTCTGCTTTGCATCTTTTTAAAATTAAATTGTCAATTTAGTATCTCTGGATTAACGGCTTAATCACTTCCATCATCAACACTCAGAATTTTCTTAGATCTATTTAGCCAGTACAAGAAATTTAAGATCTCGTGCAGAAGTGTCATGGTGGGGGGAAGAGGAGAGGAAGGCTGAAGGACTTGCTCCTGTGATGCTGATAAGGCAGCCTGCTTTTGTGACTCTTGTACAGGGACGCATGTCTGGGTAGGAGCACATTTTCCCTTAGACAAGCACGTGGGCTGGCTAAACGGCGGTCAGGAAATGGAAATGAGATTGCTCTAGTAACAGTTACACACCCACACTGCTCACAAAGGGTTTAGATTATTAGCTGCCTTTTTGGACTTGTACTATAACATATAGAGTGGGGGTGAGTTAATGCTGCTTTGAGAACCTTCACTTCTGTATATCCTGTATTTAAGTTGGCAGTGTTGTTCTGCTAATTTCATTTTTAAAACTAGTCATTTGAAAAACAGGAGGGGGAAAAAAAAAGAGAGGTTGGAAAGGCCGGAATGCTTACGTTAAACCTTTTGATAAAGGCAAGGCATACAGCCAGTTCTTCTCACTTACAGTGAAGCATCCATCATGAAATTTCTGAAGTGTTGGGAATGGAGGCCTGTCCAACCCAGGGAACATGTGAACAATATGTCCTCCTCATCTGGAGGACAGTGCCAAGATTATGGAATAGGAATTCCTCTTTAGACTCCTCTGAACTGGAACAGTGCTGATGGTACTGTGACTATAAAAGGAATTGCTCTAGCCCTTCTTTCTGGACTGCCTTAATGTGTTACCAGTGTTACAGTCATAGAGGCAGGAGGCAGTTTCATCCCGAACTGCTGGAATGGTTTTTGAAGTGATTTTTGCATCTTTTGACCTGTGAAACTGCTTTGAAGAAACTGATTGCACCCGAATAGCAATTTAAGCATAATTAAATTACTCCTGGTGCTGAAATGGGTTCGTGCTTCCTGTAGAAGTTTTCTTCTTTGCTTTTGAGTGAATTTCATTTTTTGTGAATATAGATACTTGAGGATGAGAGCTTGAAAATATGGAGAAAACCCACAACCTGGAGTTACGTCTCAGCATCTCTTTTTTACAGTATTGCAAGTACTGTTCATGTACAGTGTAGTCAAGCTGATGCTTTTCAGTTCTCAGGTTCCCATTTCAGTTGTAGGTTTACACAAATCTTCCATTAGGTAACTTGTAAAGTCATGTGTATTAGGAGAAGTCAGCGTTTGGTGACAAGCATAAGTGAAGAGATGCATGCTGTCAGTGGTATATCTGCATGAAAGGTAACTTTTTTTTCTGTCCATCTAGCATAATTGTTTTTCCTCTGGGCTTCATTGATTTTTTTTTTTTTTTTTTTTTTTTGCTTAAAAACAAGCGTGTAGACAAGTAAGCGTGTTAGGTCATCATAATAGATAGTCATAGTAAAGAATATTCCAGTGAAAGAGACTTAACCTGAAGTACTAGCAATTCCTTTAAATATGAGAGTGAGCTCATGGTTATAAATGTTTGACAAAAAAGGAGTTCATTTGGCAACTAACCTTCAGAGGAATGTTAAACAAGTCAATAGAGGAAGTTCTTAGCTGGGAAAGTGATTATTCATTGTTATCCATCAAAATAATTACCCATTAACTAAGATAAGGACCCTAGGGAATTCCAAGGGCTTGTTCAGGAAACTATCTGTCAGGCCAGAACCGGCTGTTTACGAGAGCTGGAACACTTCCTGGGAAGAGGAAGTAGCCTCATGCCGTGCCGCAGCGCAGCGTCGAGCGGCCTAGCGCCGCGAGCCGGCTCTGGAGGGCGCGCTGCGTGGGGTGCTCCCGCCGGGATCCTTCCTGCGTGCAGGCCGCCGCTGCTGAGCGCCGGGTGCGCAGGAGCTTCTTGGTGTGCTCTGCCTGGAGGTCTCTGATTTCTGGTCAGCGATCCCTAGATCTGGCAATAACCTGACATTTCTGTTCAGGTGTAACGTCGTGCCCCCATGCTTAATGGGTGCTGCCCGAAGTCCGAGGTGTATGTTGTAGGTTGAAGTAAGGAAACTTGTAAGGTCTGGAGGGAGTTGGATACGGTGCTGTGGAATGGAGGTTGCTGGTGACATAGGAGTAAACTTATCTGCTCATATCACTCTGTGTACTAGAGGAGGAAGAACATGCTGTGAACAGTGGGAACACTTTTCCCCTGGAGGTTCTCATTCTGTAGCTGGCTGTGCTTGGAGATGTAGAGCAAAAGTCAGGCTGTGTATTCAGACTGTTGTCTTGGAGGGAGAAAGCAAAGGACAGCATGTTATCCTAGCACAGGGGGAAGCAGGAAACAGTGTCAGGTGTCCGAATACATCAAAACAGTGAACTCTTTGGCTTTCTGGAAAAGAGTCAGATGACGAAACCGCAAAATCAGGTCCTGGGACCCAGCTTAAGAAAGGTTTGTGTCTCAGCAACTTCATGCGTGTCATGGTCCAGTGTGGGTGCATTGGCCCAAACAGCCGTGACTCTAAAGGACTGATTTTAAGAATGAAAGCTAAACTTACCTTGGACAGCTTTATTTACAAATGAGGCAGATCACAACATTGCAGTGTATGTCAGGCTTGAAGCAGACGTAAAAATCATGCCTTTACAACTTCTACATGTTCTGAAAGTAAGCCAAAGTTGTTTTCTAGAGTAAGAAAAATTTAAAGGGAATTTGGGAGTTGGGAAGTTACCAAAAAGGAAACTTGTGTTTTCTTCAGCTGTATACTCAAAATAGTGTCGTCTTTACCATTTCAACCCTTCCTGATTCATTTCCCTTGCAGATGCGTTTTTTGTTTTTTTTTTTGACTGAACACACTTGGCTGTGTGTTACTTCTCCTGAACCTTTTGCTATATCACTTTTTTTTGTGAGCTGCTTTTTGTTCTATTCTACTGGTGTTAGTGGTATTCTCCTGCGTTTGGGGTAGGATTAATGGCTTTCTACATTTGTGAGAGAAGCTTGAGGGCCAGCTCTTAGATGTTAATACAGCTGGTGAAAAAGTACAATGGCTTGGTGAGGTTTTAGTATTGAAGTGACTCCCATGCTCTAATATTGTGCAAGATCATTGAGCCACTTTATCTTTGCCTGCAGTACAGTGAGATAGTTTTAAATAAGTGTCTGCTGTCAGGAACCTATTTACTAGAAAGCAGGATCAGTCTTTGGATTGTCCAAGCTGAGAAGATAGGAGCTTAAACCTTTGGAGCGTGTGGTTCTGGGTGCGTTTCCATGCTGATCACGTTGTTGGCATGAGCACAATCTGTGATCAGTGGGATGATTCTCGTCAAGCTCAAAAACAAGCTGATAGGACACTCCTGTATTTTGCAGCTGAGCCTTTGGTCATTCATGGTTGTACAGTTTTAAGTATAGTAATTTGATATTAATTGTATTCCTTGGTAGTCATTCCTCAGCAGTTTTTGCCAGGAAGGCACTGCTCTGATGGTTTGGATTTGGACTAACCATGTATTTTCTTCGTTTTAACCTTCCCTACTGTGATGAGATTTGCAGGATCTTGGGTAAAGGTGAGAAGGGCTTTGAAGAAAGAGAGTAATGCTGCAGGTGTCCTTATGTTGAGTCTGTTCTTCTTTGGTGGATGATAATCCATTTGATATGGCTTAGCAACAGTACTCCTCTTTTGCCTCTGACTTTTACCTATATTACTGGAGAAGTTCAGGAGGTGGGAATGGATATGGATCATCTCAAGTCCCTTGGGAGTAGCCATCATCTGGAGAAGTTGCTTCAGAGCTTTACAGTCTCAGCCTCATCTGCCACATAGCAGGCTCTGTGTTGGATCAGATGTTGCTTAGAGGGCCTGTGTAACTTGATGCAGATGTTATGGAACCGTCTGGAACAGGGCATCAAAAGTAGAGGGGGTTAAAGCATAGTTTTGGATGAGAGGGCTGCGTCATGTTAATATTACATTCCAAAGCAGTGAAGAGGCAGGGCTGATGTTTTGAATTAATGCATGCGTTCTGGAATCATTTACTTCATCCACATTAGCATGCATCCACTTGTGCTTTGATAAATGGCTATCCCATCCAGCAGAAATGGCAGGTTGATTTAATGAAGCATGAGGTAAAGCGGCATGCACGATCGAGGGGAAGGTGGATTACTGACAACTCCCTTCCTTAATGTCCTCACTTCCCTTTATTTGAAGGGAAAGGGAAATCTAGCATGGTGGAGAAAGGGTATTTTGCCAGTGTGACTATGATCATTAGCAGCCTTGATTTTTCACTGGGGAAGGGTATCTGGTTTCTTCTGCTTTTCAGTCGGGGTTTAGTTTATCAGCATTGCTTGGGTGGTGGCTAATTGATTGATTTGTCTAACACTGAAGAGGGCCAAATCAGGAATTTGGAAGCTCATTTTCAAAGCATAGGTTATCTTCCCTTGACATAGTCAAAGCCTATGAACAATCCTGAGGTAGTCACAAAGTGAACACCAGGTACTTTTTTGCCATGGGAAGAATTTGTGCTCCTCTAACTGCGTAATCTGACCTGCATGCTAGCAACGAGGGCATTCAACAAAGTCTCTGGCCAGCTTGCTATGTGGCGATTCATCAGGATTAGGTTAACAGGACAAGTCTTTAGGAAAAACAAACAAACAAAAAAACAAGTTTGTGGGGGAAGCTGCATAAAAGACGAATTCTCCTCAAAAGACTCTGGAAGGCCCGTTTCAGTCTGCTTTGTTTGTGTTTTGTCCAGGTTTCGAGGGGAACATCTGTGAGCGGAACGTTGATGACTGCCCTAATCACAATTGCCAAAATGGGGGTATATGCGTGGACGGTGTGAACACGTACAATTGCCGCTGCCCACCACAGTGGACAGGTACGTACTACAGAAAACATTCCTGTATGGGCTGGGCACGCTTTACAGGGATGAAATGCAGGACTTCTGGCCTTCACCCAACGTGCAACTAAAGTTGCAAATGGCTGAATGGAGTTCGCATCTGTACCTTGTTCTGCAGTCTGGGGGACAGATGTCAGTGAAGCCTTTAGAAGAAGATTGTTTGCATCAAAGCCACCGCAATGCAAGACAATTTCCCACTGCACTAGTCAGTATTACAGGCTTTAATGTGCGCGACATTGGCAGACAAGTAGTGTGGTTCTCGAGCTGCCATGCAGTGTGACTCTGAGTTGCACTTCTGCTAGTATGGATTAGTTTGTAAGAGGATGTATATTTCACAAAGTACAAAGCATGGCTTTGCTATTACATGTGCATGCATTAGTGGTGCTTTGACACATTTCGGGGTATTTTTAATGTGGGATAATGATCCTCATGTAGATAATGGTAACACTGCTAAAGAACAGGGCAAAACTGGAAGAAGCATAGGTGGGAGAAAGGGAGGGAAGAGAAGCTTGTGCATGGGAAGCTTATGTTTTTTCTACTACTGTTTGCCTACTGTGGCTGATTGTTATCTGGAGTTCTCTGACTAGCAAAGCTACTTTTGCTTCATAAATGAGTCTGTTTTACTCAGAGTATGTCTTTGGCGGGGGGGAAATGTGAATTTCAAGAAACCATTATGCATGATGTAAGGAAGCAGCTTACAGGAAATTCAGTGTCATCTTTAGTCACAAAATGTCTCCATACCTCAAAAATAAACAAATACCTCCGGTTTGGGTTTTTTCTTTTTAGTCACGCTAGTCATTCTTAGCTGGCACACTTTTTCAGTTGGGTATAACTTTGCCCTTCTTTCAGAATCATAGGAAAAGGAACAACCCTGAAAGTGGCAAATTGAGGTATGGACTCAATGTGCATTTTTCCTTTTATTAAGTAAATTGGGATATTTTGTTTTGGAGCTAAGCCTCAATGAGCTCCTCCAGTTCTGAAGAACTTTTAGCCATTTTTCTCTGTATCTAGAAAATATTATGTTTGAAACCAGAACATCTGCGTTGATCGGTAGCTCACACAAATGTAGTGTGAGGTGTTTGACTACTAGAGACCAAAGGTTTCATGTTGTTCTAGCTCTTTTCCTCAGAGAGCATAATTCTCATTATAAACTGGTTGTCATTAACTGCTAAGGAGGCCTGCCAGTTAAGAACCCTCATTAACTTCACTTAAGAATATATAATTTTAAAGTTAAAACCACATAAGAGAAGGAAATGCACCACCGTTTGTGTAGCTCTCTGAAAGCTGGTGTAAATAGGAGAAAATGAGTCCTCCCCTTGATGAGCAAGTATCTTTTCTTCTCTACTGCTCCCGTCTAAATGTTGTTAAAGTTTTCCTGCAAAGGAAAACTTTAAGAGAGTTTGGGTGCGGAGCCAACAACCCTGCAGTGACCCCCCTGAAATCTTGTTCCACGCTGCAGAAATTATCAACCTTATGTCTTCTAACATGTCAGTAGTAAATCAATCTCAGGATTATTCTTGAAGCATAGAGGAGATAATGGATCATGAGTATGTACAGCATGAGTTTAAAATTTACAATGGCTTACTTTGATTTGTAGAGGTGTCATAAACTTAGCCTGGCTTGCAGGATTTGGGTGGGTGGCTGCTGTTAACTAGGGATGACTTCTGCAACTTACCTGGAAGAGGCCTTGGTGGTGGTAACAGGCTGTGATTGTTTGGTTTTGTGGTAGATTGTCTTCCCGATTAACCACTGAAGCTCTTTTCAGTGCAGTTGGTACATGGGGGAAAAATCATTGGACCCACGTTGTGGCCTAGTCTTGTGCTATCCTTCTTTTGTCTGTGCAGGCCCTCCAGAAAATCTTGTGTGCATAAAGGATGCTTCCCTCCTGTGAAACCCTGGAAAGAGAGGAACTCCCCAAGCTTTTTGTTCCCAGGGCTTTCTAAAACAATTTAATGGAATGCTTTTTCTGAGAATTTCCTTAGTTTATGGTGAAGTTAAGATTATCAGTGCAGCAGTGGTTTTAGATAATGTCTTCTCAAGGCCATTGACTTTCTAGACTTCAAGACTCAGGTCAATTGGGAACTAAAACTGGTCTCAGTTCAGAAAAGAGCAGTTTGGCTGCTTGAACTATGAACATTAGAGCCCTTGGGGAATTGAACTATTTTGTCCAAAATGCACAGCAACAGTTCTGGTGTTCGAACTCAAACACGAGTAACTTTAGAAGTAGCTATGTGTGTTCATGTCGTCATGTTTGACATATGCAGGGCAGTAGCACCGTGCCCTTGCCACAGGATGCCTTAGTGATAACCGTTCCCCTGCAGTGTTACTGCTGGTCTGGGTGTTTTGGGAGGCTGAAGGCTAACAATGGCAATAGAGGGCTGTATTTGGGGCTTTCTCTGTTGCTTTTCTTGAAAGCCTGTGCACTGAAAACCTCTTGGCAAGCTGGCCTTTAAGAATTCATTTATAAAATCCGTAATTTTCCTTTTGCCCGGTAAATGTGTGGGGAGGTGATGATGTTCCGTGATACCCCAAAAGTGTAAGCATTTTCTTAAAAGAAGTTTTCTTTGAACACACTTCAGTCTCTTTCCTGTACCTTCAGTGAGAGACCATGAAGATGCAGGATAACAGTACGCATCCAGCTTGGAGACACGAGGTGTGGCCCTGAGGCTGGGCACAAAGTAGGGGAGGCAGATGGAGGACTACTGGGATAGTTCAGAGAGGTGTCTTTTTCCCAAGGTTAAACTGCAGCAGATTCTGACAGCAGCAAGCTACAATAAAAATGAGTTACTCAGCAATAAGGAAATGTAGTATAAGTGCAGGTCCATCTTTTGCACAAACATGGTTTATAACATTGTAAATCATCTCTAAGGTTAGTGAAGAGGGGAGAACTGAACAAACAGCTCTTACCGAGGCTGTCCTGATGAGTGCTTATAAGGCAGCAGTGTGAAACTGTGTGTCAACACTTCAGGAAATCAAAAGCCTCCAGTGAGACCTTGAGTTCACAGGACTTTGTGTGCTGTTAAAAATAAATAAAAAAATAAGGCCCAGAGCCATGTGCTTGTAAGTAAGCATCAGTCAAAAGTGAAAGGATGTTAAATTTTATAAAAGCACTTCCATGGTGTAGATGTGTCGTCTTCATAACAGTTCTTCTGTGGTCTCTTGTTGCTGATACTTACTTGTCAAGTAATCCTGGAAAAGCTTAAATTGATCTACTTGTTTGAGTGTTCATTTAATCTTTGTGCTGTGGATGAAGATCTGGCGTATTTGTTAACATAACTTGTGCTTCATGGTATTGAGAAACCATTCCCATTCTGTGCTAGAAAATTCAGAAAGCTGTATTCCATCCAGTGAAGAACAGTTTTTTTGTAAAGCAATATTGAAGCATCCTTTATGGAAACAATCTTTTACAATTCCTTTTGGTAACCATCTGCCTCTTGTGGTTCTTTGACAGGTGGTAGTCTGCACTACACAAGCATGCATTTGTTTTTTTAATTTCTTCTGTTTGGTACTAGAATCCAGCTTCTGAGACACTCTTTGCTTTCCATCTAATTTCCTACTCCTCTAGCAGAGCTCACTTTGTTGCTCACACAGAGCTCCTTTGTCACCTTCAAAGTTTTCTCTTTCTCATTTTCTGCTTTTTCCAGAAAGATAAAATCTTGCGTTTCAAAGACAACGATGAGAAATTCCTGCTGTCATTAATGTTTTTTTTGTCACCTTCAAAGTTATTGTATTTCATATGGTTATTGTGATAGTCTGCCTCCTAAATCTGTAATTGGCAAGATGATCTTGGACATGTTTTGGTGAAGCTGCTCCAGATCTTTTCTCTTGTTGACTGTTAGCTGATTTTTCGTTTTGTTTAAGGATTGCTTTATCTTGTACCAGGCTGAATCCTTTGTCAGGACCAATGTTTGTTGTGTCCTCTCAAGGCACAGTGTTGCAGATTTCTTGGAAATAGGTGAAGAGGCTTTTGTGAAAGACTGAAGTCTATTCTTGTGTGCCTGGCACGCCAGAGAATTTAGGGTGCTTTAAGTGTGATTTGAGTCAAAATGAGCCCAAAATCCTGGCTAATGTTTGTGGCATGTAAAGGCTGTGCTGTATGCTGCTGTTCTGCTGTAGTTCTACCAACTGGATGGCTCACGGCTGTCCAAGTGCCTTTGCCTTCTCTCCCCGCTCCTCGCCACCCTTCCCCTTTCTCTGAGCTGGCTCTGGTAGTTGTTGGAGTGAGCCTCTTTAACTCGCTAATCTAGCAAAAAAATCTTATCCAGATGCTTTTTTTTTTTTTCTTGCCTGGGATCAGCAATTAAAATTCGTGGAGAGGTCTCATGAGAGAGGAAGTGGTGAAACTGAGGATTTAGGGCAGCTCAGTTATCCCAGACTACAATTCAGATAGAGTGCACCTGTTTACTTTGTTGATCTAACCTATGCAGCTTTGTGTCAGGAAGACTTCGGGTACTAAAGTGAGTAACACTGTAAAATGCTGTAAATGCTTTTGTTTGTCTTGGCTGAGAAAGCCTCCTACTTAGCTGGGGAAAGTTTGCAGTGTTTTGGAGGATCAGCATGAATCCCTTTGGCCCAAGTCACCTTTCAGGCACGGAGCACCACAGAGCTTGGTTTGCGTTCTCCATCAAGTTAAGTCCTTTGCACCATTTTCTCCTGGAGCACTGCACTGGGAGTGAGTCCCTGGGTTTGGGGGACGTGCGATATCCATGCTCAAGCAAGTTCTGGAAGACCTGCGTTATCCTGCTGCAGTTGCAGGCTTGGCCTGTTTGCCTCCTTTCATTTCTGTCCCTGTGGCTGGGAGGGTGAGACTCCCATGGCAATTGTATTTGTTTAGGCTTTGTTTTTGCCTGAAAAGGGGGCTCCAGTGAACTGTGTATTTTAAAATCTAGGAGACCTTTGTCTCAAGGAAAGCACAGTGTGCTAACAGCTGACTCCACCAAATAGCTCCAGTGTTGGAAGCTAGCTTAAGAAGCAAATGTTTGTCTTGAGCAGAAAAGCTCTTCAGGCAGCAGGGCAATGCTTTTTAATTAAAATAGCTGTTAGCTTGGTCATATGCTCTTAAACACTAGCACAAGGGTTACTTTTTCTGCAGAGCTTTAGGCAGGAATTTTCAAAGGGGGGAGTTAAGGGTTCGATTCCTATTTAATTAGAGTAATATTTGCTCTCTACCTTGGTTTTCTTTGAAAATCCCAGCCTTAAACTCTGGGCAGACGTGACTTTTCTTTGCTAAGAAGGGAGGATAAACATCAGAAGGCTAATGTTTAACATTTTTATGTAAGATCGTATGCTCTGGTATTTTCTTTTTAAGATTTTCTTTGCCAAACACCACTTTCCTCAGCTTCTGTATTAGAAAGTGTACAGTAACAAGCCATGCTTAGTGTTTGGAAAAAAAAAAATACTGCCTTGCTAGAATACTTGGAGGCTTGAAATTTGGTGGAACTGGCTCTGACTCTGATGACATGGGTCATAAATCCTGAACATACCACTCTTCTAAATGACAATATATATACAACCTTGCTACTTTCTGTGAAGTATTGATTATTGCCTGCCAGGGAGTGGTGCCAGGGTTGCACTCTTCTCTGGTTCTGGGTGATGTGCACGGAGCGGTGCTTACCTTCCTATGGGTGCGGGGAGGCCGGGTCAGACTCCCGCAAGGAGTGTGGTTGTCTTTCCCAGTTGTGCGGCGATGGTAGGCTTCCTGATGCCTTTCCAGACTTGTATTTGGAGGCACTGAAGCCTTTTGGGTACTGGCTGAGATCTGCCTATGCCAAACTTGGCAAGTTGGCCAGTGATTTGCTGTCACTGTGGTAGGATCTCCAGGAGGCAGCTCTCTGGAAGAGGCCAAGAGGGATTATGATTCTTTTTCTTCCTTCATGTTTGAATTGGCAAATACAAAGGGAGAAGGGAGCGTGTGGCAGGCTCCAGAGCTGGCAGCTCTAAGCTTGGGTGTGCAAATGATTTGAAGCATCAGATGTGACCACATTTTATCCTGGATGTTGGTTGCTGTTCTTGTGGTGCCTTGTTCCAGTATTGTGTGGAGCAGATTGATTTCACAGGCGTTGCATTGACACCATTAGTACTTAATTCAGTATGAGTTCTGGAACACGTACACAACCTCCAGTTTGTTGCCTGCTGTTTTCTGTTTCCCAATAGCAAGCCTTGATGAGGAGGTGGCTGTAATAAAACACCTCAGGTGTTAACAGCTGAATTGATCCGATGACAGAATGACAGCATCCAATTTAGACCGTGCTACTGCCTCTTCCATTGTGCCTTTGGTGACTTTCCAGGCTGGGAAATGCTCTTTGCGATCAAATGTGCCAAATAATCTCTTGTGGAGTTGTCTTAAGCTTTCAGTACATCTTGCATGTGTTTGGCTCCAAAACAAAATGCACTAGACCACTCTGAGTCTGGGTTGGTGGATGTGTGCTCTGAGACCAGGCTAATAGCTAACAGTTGTTTTATCTGCAGCTGGCTTGTTTCTGGCAGTTTCTGCCCCTTCCATCATCCTTGGAGAGGGGAAGTGGTACATACTTGGAATTTGTCTTTGGGTAATTAATAAAGATGCGTTGCTGAGCAAGCTTGAGAATATGAAGCTTTTACTGCAAGGTTTAGCTTCAGCCATTACGTTTTGCCTTGCAGAACTTTCTACTTATTAGGGATTCCCCTGGTTTTACTGGATTTTCCAGAGGAGCTTAAGAGAAGAGCAGAACGAAGCATAGCTTGGTGATGTATTTCCTTTTGATTACTTCTCTGTCTTGGTGCTGTACCCAATCATTTCACCAGCCTCTGCCATATTAAACCAGTCTATCATTAGTACACTAGTAACTTTTCTTGAACATTCTGTTCATTTGTAACGCTGCCTCTGAAGAGGTCTGTCAGAATGGCCCTCCCTACCCAGCAGTCTGTGGAGTGATTTAGGGCAGCACTTGGTGGAGAAGGGTACGCGTAAGTCTCTTAAAGCCCAGAGTTTTTTATTTGGAGGCTGTAAAATCCCTTGTAAAAACCCATTAGTTCCAGTACATGCTTCCTAGTGTGGTTATGAAATTAAACTGTTTTCCCCATCATATATTAGCCTAAAATAAACACAGATGTTTGCTCACTGCAATTGTAGAGATTCATCTTCAGTTGTTCAAATTCTGTATTAACCTCTTACATTTTATGATATGTTGGATATAATTTGACATTCTTCAAGATGAAGTAGATCTGGTTAAAAACACAAAACAAAAACAACAACAACAACAACAGAAAAATGACACCTGAAATTTGGGAATGGTTGCTACTGCTTTGCTGCTCTGTACTTGTGTATTTGGAAGGGAAACAAGATGCTGTGAGATCCTTGGGAAGGATCACTTTCTTTCAGGACTGTGATGCCTCTCGCTTCTACAAGGGAAAAAGTACTTGGCTTCAGCCATTTTTTCAGGGAAAACTACCTCAGTACTTAAGCAGGGAAGACCTTTACTAAACACATGCAACTGGGGAGACTTTGCAGATGTAAACAGCATAGTCCATTGAATTCCTGTGTGTCCCTGAAGCCATCCTTGAAGCTGAAGATAGCAGTCATATTCAGATTTCCTGCGGGAAGTTGCTCAGGTGGTCTCATCAGAGGGTCTGGAATTTGGATGTGATCTGGACATCATGTGTGTGGGATCCCTTTCTGTCAGTATTACCTGTTTATTGCTCTGTATGCTCTTGTCTGTATAAAGATACCACCTTTTTTGGAGAATTGTGAAGTTCTTTGCTTTGATGATACCTTGTGTCAGTAAAGAAAATTACAGCTTGTAGCAAAATATACAAAAGAAAATATTTGATCTTCCTTGCAATAACTGTTGTACTTTTATCATAATCCGTCTTTCTCGGTAGTATTTGTTTTGTAAGTCTCTTATGAAATTCTTCTTTTCAGTCAGTCTGCCGGACTCTGAACTCTATCCCAGTTTCAGCCTCTTAATGAAGAGGTGGTGGCTTCAGTACTGCAAAGTGTATTCTTAGGCTGAAGCCATGCCACTGCTATTATACAACAACTGTTTGCATTAGTTATTCCCTTGTGGTCAAATGTCTCATCAGTGATACTTATTTTGTTGATTAAAGCTTGAGTTGCGTAGCAGTCCACACTGAACTCTTCCAGGGAAGCTGAAGTCTTTCCTCAAGGAGTGTCTAACCCAACCTTTCCACAAGAAGTCTGTTTGCTCTTGTATTTCACTTAGCATTTGTTGCATCAAACCATGCCTGCTGTTGCACTGCCCGGCGACCTCATTTGGTCGAATCTGTCTGAAATTCCCTGGCTTCCTCTTGGATAATATAAATATTATTTTGTTAAAGATATTGCTGCCTACTGTTCATCTTCCAGGCCATTAATTAAATGCTCCAGTGCCTTTGTAACTTAGTTTTTTCAAGGAGTATGAATAATTTTGTGGGTTAAAGATTAATTGAATGTTTTTACAAATGCACAATTCAAAAACATGGGGGCTAAAGTATTTTTTCACAAATGCCATTTTACTAGAAGGCCCGATGGCTCCAGGCTATTTTCCCTACACTTTTCCATTTACCGAGGAGTCTTGCACAGGAAACTGATTTTTCGACCCGACAGAGCAACGTGCTTTGGGTTACTCAGGCAACGCAGGCGTTTTCTTTGCCTTACAAGAAAGGACTGGACTGAGAAATGTCTTTCCCCAGACAGATGTGGTCTGCCAGCTGGCATCCTGAACGTGTGCATGGGTGGTTAGAGATGGGAAGTAACAGTACGGTCCCCTGAGGTGTTGCACTGGTTAACATTCTGCCATAATTAGAATCAGTCATTTACACAAACACACTTTCTTATCTCTTAGCTGGTTCTTGGGCCTTGATAAGATGCTGTTCACCTTGTGACTTAGCAGTCCTCTGAAAGAGAAAATGTAAACAGTTCTAACGAGACGTGCTTCCTTCAGCTACGCTGATCGTGTTCAAAAGCTGTACAGCAATCTTTGCAATACTTTGTGAATTAAATTACTCTTTCAGAGAGATTCTGCCTAAATCTACTGGCTTATAGTTTCCCAGATAGCCCTTTCAAGACAGCTGGTAAGATCTTTGTGTAGTGGAGTGCTAGTTTGAGATGAGCAACAAGCTTCTTCTGAGATACTGAGGGGATGGTGGCAGAAAAGCTGTCTTGAAACCTGAAGCTCTTCTTCCAGCGAGTCTCTTATGAACTTGAGGACCCATTCATGATTCTCACTGCATTACCTTTCCCTTCCAGTATCACCGAACTTTTAAGATATTTTGACTTCCAGTTCAGTCTGAGTCCAGTGCTGGGGTGGTCATGATTTTGAGAGAAATGGATGCAGCCGTCTCCTCCCAGCTCAGTTTTTAAGGCACAGCAGTGTATTTACATCCTTTGTCCTGCTCAGAGTTTTTACTGCATAAAGTGTGTGTGGGATCTCCTCTCGGGAGGCTTTGGCCTCTGGTACTCCAGCTGTGCATCAGCGGTCTTTACCGCTGGAGAGCTGTTAAGGGGCCAAGAAAACTTTCTCCTTTGTGGAAAATGTGCTCTGCCAAAGAGAAAGACCTCTGACTGAACTGATGGAAGGTCCTGCCTGCATTCAGATGTAGGATCAGTCTGGTTTCCTGTCTTGGAACTGGGGTTTATACAAAGAGTGTATGGTCCAGTAGGATCAGCTTTTGGAGGCAACTGTTGTTGCTTCCCAGGGTGGCTGTTTGGGTTTCTTATTTGTCCTAAGCTAATGCTCTTTCAGTGTAGGATTGCGCTCGTTTAATGCGCTGCCTTACCTTTGTAAATCAGGCTTTATTTTTTCTTTTCAACATAAAGAGCTTTAGGAGAACGACCTGGCTGTTTCTCATCAGTCAGGACTGGTACAACAGCACGAGGGGCCTTGAGCCAGTGCATCCTGTGTCTGCCGAAGGAGAAGCTCCCTGAGCCCCTGTCCAGTGCCTGCTGAGCTGGCAGCGGGATCAGTCAAAGCAGCCCACATGCCTTTATTCCGTATAGCTTTTCTGAGGGGAAACATAGGGAAGTAACTAGTTTCGTAGTGGGCAAAAAGCACTAAGAGTTGAAGGCTGTTCCCTTTTTCTACTTCTAGTTTTCAATTTTGAAATACCGCATGGACTAGCTGTTTACTTTGTACAAGGTCACTTAGAACCTGAGTCTGCATTTTGCTGATTTCCCAGGCTCTGCAAATATCAAGGTCAGGTTAGGCTTTTATTAGTTTCTTGGAATAATCTCTGTTTCCTCTCTTGTCATGTTCTATATGTGTGTTTCTACATTCCCATTAAAATGTTGTACAATCAGTGTATTTGAGCTTGAAGCATTGTGTAAGGGCATACCATCACTAGGTTGTATTTACGTTTCTTTTAGAAATGTAATTGAAAGTAGAAAAAGCATAACTAAAGAACTATCTAGCTAAAGAAACTTCTAGCTAAATGGATTAAGAATTTGCGCTTGGAACTGAATTTCAGTTCTGTGAATGAAAGGCTTAATTTTTCCTACCAAGCAGAAAACAAGGTTACCAAGTACATCGCTACAGCTAAATACATTTGCTTCACTTACAGTTAAGTCAAGCTGCATTCCTCAAGTAAACTTTCAGAGATTTTTGTCTTGCTTGATTTAAATCTACCTCACTAAACTGGCAGAGAGAAATCTTGTAAAGATTATTCATAGGGAAGTTTAGAATTAAATCCTGTTTTATGTCATATACTGGAAGAGCCTTCAGTCTCTGCTGTGGAAAAGCTCTTCGGGAAGCTCACAGGAGAGACACCATGTTGAAGACCCAGGTTGCAGAAAACAGATACATCAAATCTTTTCTTTGCAGCACCTGCCCAAAATATTCATCCTTTGGTGTCATTTGCAGAAGGAGTTGAAGCCTTTTCTGAGGGCAAACCAGCCCTTTCAGGGCCATGACAGGTTGTGGCCATCCTTTAGTGTCACTAAGAGTTAAGTGGTGATGCTACTTTGAGGGAGGATGTTCTTGGAATCCATTTATAGATGTGTGCAAGTTTCTGAAAGGAAAAAAAACTGTGTTGAAGAATTTCTAATATTGACCATTAATCCCATTTTGTTAACACCTAAAGATTCAAAAATGCCATATAAGCAACCAATGGGTTTCTTAAAAATGATAATATATGTCTATTTTTTCTTTTGAAGACTTTGGGCTACAGGATGTATTTCTAAGCCACTCAACCCACACTTCAACAACAAGGTTTGAAGTATTTTTGGTGAACTTGAAATTGCTTTATATTCTTGTCAATTCAGCAGCTCCAGTTTTATTTAAAAAAAAAAAAAAGTGACCGCCTTGGACTTCAGTAGTCTGGCATTTGTAGTACTATAAAAAATAGTTCCAAAATCTTTCAAAACCTGTTACTTATGTTGCCTGACAGTGATGAAACTAAGTACTTATGAATGTAATTAGGTTGATATGCTCTGCTTGCCTTATGCTGCTTTTGACTGGTATATTTTCACCCAGAACTTAGTCTGGATTTCAATTGTAACTTCAATAGAGAACAAGTTTTTTTCATTAAAATATCCAATAGTAAAATGCAATAGTTAAACTCAATGTGAGAGAGACATAAATGAGCAATTAATTCCCTTTGTTTTTAAAACAAACTGCATAAAGATGGGGCTGTATTTGATTCATGTTCATAATTAAACACAAATATGATTGTGATCTAGTAGCTCTGCATTTTTCTTCTCTTGTGGAGACATTGATAGACCTTATAAAAGTTTGTTTTAGTTTAGGATGCTGGAAATATAGAGTAGCCTAAGACATAGTTGTTCCAAGTATATCAGTGATATCACTTGATGTCCTTTAGAGAAGTGGAGTACAAGTGCTAGGAAAAAAAAAAAAAAAAAAGAAATCCCAAAGTATTGATAGTACTAGTGACACTTGAAATGGGAAGTTAAACAAATCCAGAGGGCTCGAGAGGGGTAATTTTCCCCATCTTTGCTTTTTTCTTTTTCTTTTTCTTTTTCTTTTTTTTTTTTAAACACACAAACAAAAACCTTATATGTTAGAAGTGCTATTCAGTGTATCACAGGGCAAATGATGTTGAGAAAGGCATAACAGCACTGCATGGTTTGGCAACTGAAAATTGTTCACGCTTTAGTGACACCAAGTTTAAATTGGCTGCAGTCACAAGAAGGATGTAGGTGCTGCAAGAACGTTTCTGCAAAACAATTATGCTGCGGATGAGCGTTCGTCAGTGTACGTTCTTTGATCTGGGTTGGGCCCCCTCCAAGAAAAGAAAGAAAATATCTTTTGTAATAAGCAAATAACGTCTTGATTATTTTTCTTTAAAGGAAGTCAGTTGTGTTGATGAGTTGCAAGATATGTACGAGTGCTAGGAACCAGTCTGAGATAACTGACTCTTTTCTGTTTGGTTACTGATAAGCTAATGGAGTTGTTAATATTGAAAGCTAATGAACAAATGACTTCTACTATGACAAATGCATGGTTTTGTTTTTTATAATATAGAGAGCTGTTTTTCAGATAGCAATATGAAGTGTTAGATTCCCCCTCCCAACTGTTTTACTAAGTAATCTGGGAAGTGAGGTTTAATTCTGAAACCTATATTGTTGTTGTTACTACTATGAAAATTTTATTTCATTTTTTCAAGTAATAAAATCCTGGTTTTGAGGTAGTCTTGCTGTAGGAAGGAACACTTGCACCAAACAAAGTCAGTTGTGCAACTTCTTTTTTACTTCTACTTTTTATTTTATTCTTTTGCCACAAAGAGAAAAAATCTAGGGCTCACTGGACCAAAGGCTTAGATTTATTTAAGTACTCTGAAAACAAAAGGAATCATGGTTTGAGTATAATAACTAGAGATGGTTAAGGTATACATTTTTACATTCTGGCCAGCAATAAATGTTTTAGTTCTGTATATCGGAGGAAGGGGGGTGGTGGTGCGTGTACTTGCATCATAATTTCTAGGCCATTATTAAATGCGGTGACTATTAAGCAACATCTAATAAGTACTTTTAAATTGGCAATCTTGGATAAACTGGAGCCCAGGAAAATTGGCAGGAAAGATCTGGGGCCTGCTCTTGAATTTCTTATTCTTGGAATAAGAAGGGAATTCCAGACAAATATAAATGTGCACCTGATAAAATAGCTGCAGATGAAGAATGGGGGGATCTTGGTAATAGCAATGCAGTTACTTAAACCAGTCTTGGCCCAAATAATGGAAAGCTACTGCAAGCTAGATGATGGTGTCAGCTGGAGGGGAAGGAAAAAAAAAGTCAAATGTAATCTTATCATGTGATAAAGAGATCTTTTGGTGCCACATACATCATATCAACCTCTTAGGAAGGGTGTTGAAAATATGTTAAAAGGAAATTAAGAAAAAAAAAAAAGCTTTCAGGGCTAGAGTTCTTAATGTAACAGAAAGCTTAGAAATAGTTTATCAAAAAGAAGATTGTGCACTGTGACCAGTACTATGTGGTTGCCCATGAGTACCCATATATCAGCATGGGAAGAAACTAGCTGGTACTTAGCCATTATTTTTCAGCCATTGAAGAAATTCAAAATAAGAATGAACAACTTAAAACTTAAGCCCAAAAATTTCTTCTTAAAAGTAAACCGTGCCGTAAGTGTTGAAACAAAATATTGATGGAAGTGGTAGGTGTTCCAGACCTTAATGTCAAATCAAGATGGATGTGGATGAATGAATACTTTAGAAAACACAAATTGCAGAGCTTCCTAGAGCTGTGACTGAAATGCAGTGTCCTGTGAAGCTGACCTCAGTAGGTGGTACTTGGTGGTTCTTTTCCTTAACACTCCCTGACGCAGTGTACGTTTGATTTCTTCCTCCCAAGATCTTCGGTCATTGAAGTGTTTTATTGGAGAGTAGTTATTTCGTCACAATTGTTGTTGTTGTTACTGCTTTTTGTTAGGCTATTTAAAAAAAAAAAAGAGGTTGTGGGCATAGCTGGGGATAAGAAAATGATTATTTTTGGTAGAAGAGTCTCAAAAATTCTATATGTCTTTATCAAGTAATATTCATTGCATAATTATATAGGACTGAATTAAGATCTACTGACAAGAATTATTTTGCTGCTACCTTGGCCAAAGCAGTGTCAACAGGCTTTTTTTTTTTTTTTTTTTTTTTTTTTTTTTTTTTTTTTTTTTCCTGGTGGNAGTCTGTCTTCTCTGTTCTTAGTCCCTCTGGCTGTTCTACAGGCAGACCTTCGTTCTTTCTGGCCCTCAGGTCATCTCAGATGTATCTTCGTATACTGCAGGCTGTCTTCTGGCTCTCGCACTGTATGTTTTCAAAGTTATTTGCAGTTCAGCTCCTACATTTGGGGTCATGTAGGGATGCCAATTGACTTGTGTAATTTGATGATGGTGCTGTTGGAAGTTCTCAGGCTTGCGCCTTTCTGAGTGTCCTAGAAATAAGAAGTAGCAGTCAATTTGGAGTAGAGCATTTTGCTTGGTTATGCTGTCTGTGCTGGAATCTTCTTGTATCAGAGTGCCCGAACTTTTATTAAAATTCTTCCTTTCTGCATATCAGGCCAGTTTTGCACTGAAGATGTTGATGAATGTCAGCTCCAGCCCAACGCTTGTCAGAATGGAGGTACTTGCACCAACCACAACGGAGGCTATGCTTGTGTCTGTGTCAATGGCTGGAGCGGGGATGACTGCAGTAAGAACATTGATGATTGCTTCACGGCCTCCTGTGCTAATGGATCTACTTGCATTGATCGAGTGGCTTCTTTTTCGTGCATTTGTCCAGAAGGAAAGGCAGGTAAGGATGGAAAACTTGTGTAGGTCTTGCACTGCATGAAAGATTCTTCCGAACTCTGAAGTTTATGCACTTGCTTAAAACCGTGCATTTGTTTTACACACTTTGTGACCCAACTGGAAGGACAAAAGGAAGCATGTGCTGTCCACGAGCAAAGACCTCTTAAACCTCTGTAGCAAGGGACAAAGCAGTATTTGTATTAAGCTGGAAGAAACAAAATACTACAGTTTATATTAAAAGGAAAGCAGATGCTTTTCCAGCCCATAGTAGGGCCTGTATTTGCCTGAGAATTCGTGCATGAAGGTGACTTGCTCTGTGCCATTCATGATAATTGTACTCAAAAGTCTAGGAGGCAAACTTAGATATTTTTGTCTAGGTGAGGATGCACCTACTGGTATCAGGGGAAATTTGCTGTTATAAGGTAGGTTAAAATGTCCCCTGATGACTACTGGAAATACAGGTGGTCAGTGTATCTGAACTAAGAAAGGGTGCTTCATGTGCACCTGCGATTTCAGCTGTCAGAAAAATCATCATGCTGTTTAAGAGAGAAGAGCTGGTTAACTGCCCCCAGGAGGAGATTTTGGTGGTAATAAGCAATTGCAGCACTCCAGAGTGCTGAAGAGACCTCTGAAGTCCCAGAGTCTGTATTTAAATATAGCATCTTATAAGTGTGTGGTGAAATCCCTGTGGTAGTCTATGGGTTGAAGCCTATGAGAAACTGCTCAAGCTTCCGGCTGTGGGTTTTTCTATTTTAAATACTTTGAAATAAGTATATTTCAAATTATTGTTATTATTAAATTAATTTGATTGTGTAACGTATGGTCTGGCTGCTGTATCTCACCCTTTTGAATGAACTCTTGTATGCTTCTCTAGGTCTTCTGTGCCACTTGGATGATGCATGTGTTAGCAATCCGTGCCAGAAGGGTGCTCTGTGTGATACCAATCCTGTGAATGGACACTATATCTGCACCTGTCCTCAAGGCCATAAGGGAGCAGACTGCACTGAGGATGTGGATGAATGTGCAATGGGTAAGTTTTTCTTTTTGCTGTTTGTGAGTATGCTAACAGTGGGTTGGACTGGTTGCTTTATAAACTAACGGAGGGGCAAGAGAACACATTTTGTCATAGCTTCTCAACATAAGTGAGACTCCTTTCCTGCTCTCCCCCTTCCATTTCAGTATCTTTAGATGAGTTTTGAATCTTGTGTGAGACTTAAGGCGAAGGGCTGAGTCAGAGTAGCTGTCCATGTTTGAACTCTGAGCCTCTGGAATATGGAAAGCAGTGAGATGATGGACTTAACCATTTTTCATTGTGCAGCAGGGTTTTAACACTGTGCAAAGAGCACGCACAAACAGATGAAATAATGAAGCTGACACTTACAACCGTGGAGTGCAACAGAAGTACCTCAGTTTGTGTGGGGGCTATTGCAGCTTCTCCCTTGGTAGAGAGATATAAAGGCTCTTTGACAGCCAGGATACGGCTGGATCTTTTGAGTGCCTTCTGAGACTGGCGATGGCATAGGTTTATAAAGCTCTAATTCTCTGATGTCATCCTATTGTGTTCTAGGGATTAGCTGGACTTTGACAGATGTGCTGATAGTTTTGTGCGTGCTAGTTTATGCTACTAGAGTGTGCTGCATGGTGGTAGTACCCAACCAGCATGGAACTGGTGGGAAGAAGCACTTCTTTGAATTTCATTCCTTAGTCTGTCTTAGACAAAAGCGCTGTTCCTTTTTGAAAACACGTGAAGGACTAGTTTGGTTGTTTTGTGGCTGTGGCAGTATATTGACAGCCTCAGGAGTGAAGTAAAAGATGATCTAGAGATAAGGCCTTCAAAGCATCAGTAACTCTCTAATCCTTGCCACTGGATACTCTGTTCTTAAGAACTGCCATTAGTAACATGGACCAGAGTTGCTCCTGTGGTCCACTGGTAATGATGGCAGTCTTTCTTTTTGCCTCTGACAGGCAAGTAACTGCTATGTGTTTTCTGTAGCCATAGTAGCCTTTCACTGGTGGGATCAACAGTCCTTTTCCCTCTATTGCTTGTCAGAAAGGAATGATCACTGGAAAAGACCATGACTAATAAAGGATGCTGTGGTTTTCCTGGTCAGAGGAAAGGTTTTGCCACACACATTTATCTTTCTTGCAGCAAATAGCAATCCATGTGAACATGCTGGGAAATGCGTAAACACAGAAGGCTCTTTCCACTGTGAGTGTTTGAAGGGATACACAGGACCTCGCTGTGAAATGGACATCAATGAATGCCATTCGAATCCATGCCAAAACGATGCCACCTGTCTGGATAAAATCGGAGGATTCACGTGTCTATGTATGCCAGGTGAGAGGAGTTCCTGACAAGGATGAGGCTTCCAGCAAAGGTGGATGAAAAAAAAATCAGAAGGTGGAGCACAGGGAGGATTGCCAGCTCTGTTGAGGTGGAACGCAAAATTGTGGTGGGGTGAGGCTAAATGAAACACAGAGAGAGCTTTCTGTGGTGGCACCAGCCAGGCGGACTTGGCATTTGTGTGGGGAGGGAGAAAGCAATTAGAGGATTGAGAAAGAAACCAATCTCTACTTCAGTGAAGGAGGTTAGTCCACCAACCTGGAGTGTATGTGAACATATTTGTTACTATTGCCAGTAAAATGCGCATGTAGAAACTTCTGGTTGTTTAAGCAAAGCAGGTGCAAACTTTGAGTCACTGTGTTTTCCGATACATATATGATGATTCTGGATAAAAGTTTGGTTTTTTTTTCTGCTTAAAATACCTCAAATGATGCAAGTTCCTTTTGACCTGAGAAGCTAACTAAAAAAGTTAGCCAACTGAAATTGTGCTTGTCCAAAATTAACATGTCCAGCATACCAATGACCTATGTAGTCTGCTATTTTGCTTTCTGAAAGAAAGTGGTAAAAAAAAAAAAATAGGGTGCAAGTTGCCAGTTGGACAGTTGTATAGAGTATAATGAAAGAATTGTGACCCCTGCAGGTGATCAGTTAATACCATGAAAACTAGAATGAATTTTTATTAATATCAAACCTGTTCTGAAAGGTGGAACCCTAGCCCCAAATTTTTCACCCCTCTTAGCATTTTTCTTTTATTCTGTCATGAACATTAACTGGAGGTTTTTTAGCTGTCTGCTGTGCTTGTTTCTTTACCTTCTGCCTTATATTGGTGCATACCCAAATATATTGATACATACCAAAGTGGTAAAACATAACCTCTTCTTATCTAGTGGAAGAAAACATTAGATATGAATTCAGCACAAACTTCTCCTGTTACTGCTGATTAAGTAAGCACATTTGGCCACTGTGGAATGGCACACATTCAGCATTTGTTTTCAGCCTCTGGTGAACAGGTACCTCTTACCTTGTAGGTTCTGTCCTACAAACTTTATGGCAATGAAACTAGCTTTAGACTTTCAGCACTGATGTAAGAGGCGGTTATACTCTCAGGAACACTTTCTAAGGCCTTCAGTCACTTTTTTTTTTTTTTTAAACAGGTTTTAAAGGTGTTCACTGTGAAGAAGATATTGATGAGTGTCTAAGTAATCCCTGTGTGAACAATGGAGAGTGTCTTGATAAAGTCAACCGGTTCCTCTGTGTCTGTCCTCCTGGTGAGTACTTATTTCTGGAAGATTTTCCTGCTTCACCTTACCAAGAACTCAATAGATAACCAGCGAGAGATTGTGGGCAGCATGTTTCTTTGGAATTTCCGTACTCTTAGTGCAACATCTCTTTGAGGTAGTTGTAGTCACTGGTAAACAAGAATAGGCATGCACTGGTTTTCAGTAGAATTGTGCCTGTAACTGGATAGTGTTGAGGAACATAACGTTGGACATCTCGCCTTGAAAAGTAGCTAGAGGCAAGAACTTACATTATTGTGGATATCATGACAGAGAGATGAGTAACAGATGCATAATTCTAAATGCGTTATAAAAATCAGACCTGCATGCATTTCATCCTTTTTTTGATTTTTTTAGGCAGAAGCTGTTTTTCCATCTGTATAGCTTGGGTTACTTGCATGAGGAGGGAGGTGGATTGGGTCTCCATTTTAGGAAAAAAATAAAAAAAATGCTGAGCTGAGGGGTCAGTGTTAGTTATAAACATCCTTGTCTTCCTGATGGCTCACAAAAAGATTTGAGTTCAGAATACACTTGACAAAAGCTTGTTCTGCATCCCTTCTTATTCAGTAAAGATGTTCTGGCTCATAACCCATTCTTCCTTTGGTCTCTTCCTCCAAGAAAGAACTTCTGGAGTTCATGATTTTTTTTTTTCTCTTAAAGTGCCTGAGGATCTGCATCATATGACATAACCTATTGATAGTTTGACTATTTCAGAAGTGTGTAGAAAGATACAGTGCTGCATTGTACCACATTCCATACTGCTGTAGTAATTCCAGTCTGAAGGCTCTGATAAAGTATGCATTATTATTTTGTTTTAAATTAATTGCTCTGATTGATGGAAAGTCTTTATTGGTGGCCTCTCAGTTTTAAAGGCAGGCATTGTTAGTCAGCAGTGGACGCCACTTGTGCTGCGTTTGCTTTATTTCTGTTTGACTTGGCCATCTCAGTTTTCAAGCTGAGGCTCCTTTGACCTGGAGGATAGAAACCATGTTTAGGCTGGTGGTTTGGATGAGGAACCAGTCCACCCAGGGTGTGGCGTGTGTGTTTAGTGATGCAATTGCGTTTAGGTTTACTGTGCTTGTATTTGGGTGGTTTTAAGGATTTGCTAATAAAGAATTCCTCACAGTGCAGCTGTTTAGATTAAATGCTACAAATTGCCTCTGGATTTCCACCATCTCTCTACTTTTCAGGATTCAGTGGTGCTGTGTGTCAGATTGATATAGATGACTGCTCCAGCACGCCATGTCTCAATGGAGCCAAATGTATCGACCATCCCAATGGCTATGAGTGCCAGTGCGCCACAGGTTAGTCTTGTGTTCGGAGCTGCTGGACTGGAGGTTGCATGTAACCTAAATACATAAAGGGGGTGGTCAAAGGAGTGTCAATGTTTTTACTTTCTCTGAAATACTTCTTGTTTGTTGTGAAGCTTTCTCTGCTCCTTTGCAGCAGAGAATAGCATTTAAATATGGAAACCATTGTGCTAGCAGTGAGTTCACAATTGATGGGATTTCTGGCCTCCCTCTTTCAGTCCTGTCACTTGCTTCCCAGAAGGTGACAGCTTCTTCTGTACTGACTATGGAATCCCCAAATGGAAAAACAGCAGTGTGAAGCCTTTTATCTGTGGCTTTCCTTTCTTTCTTCCAAGTCGGATTTTATAGTATACAGTTGAACAAGAGGTGAACAGTGCAGTACTACTGTGTATTTTGATTTCTCTTACTTCAGGCTGTTTTATGTCAAAAGTGAAAGATTGAAATGCAGTAAAAATTGTGCCCACTGGAAGAAGTACCACACCGTAGCTACCTGCAAGAATGTAGTTTAAATGATTTGTTGAGCATCATACAGAAACCGACAGAGCTGTGGATTGAACTGAGGTTTTTTGAATGCACTAAATTCCTTTACTGCTTGGTCAATTGCACATTTAGAAGTGTCAGATTTAATTATGGGATTTTCTTGTCTTCAAACCTCCAGGAGTGATAGAGATACATTTTTATCTGTAATTCTTACATTTGGTCAAAGAAGAGAATGTGGGCAGCTCAAAGCTGTTACACTTTAATTCTCAGTAAGGACCAACTTTTGGTTGCTTTCAGTTAATGGTGACTGGGGTTGCTCATGATGTAGATTCAGACTGACCAGGCGTGGTAGGCATCGGCTTTCGCTCTTCCATTATGAAAGAGGCTGAAAATTCCTGGAGCTGCCTCTGTCCTGGAAATGTACTGCTAGGTTGGTTAGATTTATGTGCAATTTTTCTCGTTTTGAATCATTCCAGTAATCAAATCGTTAAGGTAAATCCATTTGACTTCACTACTTATTCTGCGCTGTACAGAATGCAGCCGAGATTAGCCTAAAAACTCCTCAACCACTCTTTTCACACACAGCCTCTTCCCTTTACCCCAAGTACCTGAAGAAACAACTTTTTGGAAGTAGATAGAGTGAAGTAGTTCTAATCAGGAAAGGAATAATTATTGTAGTCAGAATTTTTCCTTTTGCTTACTGTATGTGACAGAATAAATTGTCGCTTGCAAAAAGAAAAAAAAAAAAAAGCTCAGATCTCTCCAAAAGTTGGAACCTATCTTAGAAAGTCTTTCTCAAGGTAGCATGTGGTCTGGTTGCTCTCATTCCCTGAGAGTGCAGAGCTGCACTATTAATCCATTGCAGAGCTTATTGCAGAGTTTTGGGTTGTATAGTGGAGGACAGTGTGGAGAGCTGTGCCTTGAAAAACGTGTTCTGAACTTGGGCATTAAACTACTGGGAACCATCTCAGTACAAAAATCCTGTGTTTACCAGATGAGAAGGGAAGACTACCACTACTGTGAAGGCACATGGTGTATGGAACATTTTTGAGGAACAGGCTGGAAGCAACCAAATGGATATGTAACTTAAATAGCAGTTCTTAGTAAAATCCTTGGTTAGTACTTTGACTGAAAATGGAAGAGGTGCTCTGTACTGGGACTTTTTTCTGTCCCCCCTGAGGAATTCTTATGTTCTATGTTCAAGTTTTTTTTTTTTCTAATCTAACTCTGCAAAGAGGGAAAGCATACATCGTTAAGGTATGTTCAATTAAGAGATTGAGAAATATGCCTGGTCTTAGTGGTTCAGCTGAGCTACAGTAGGAGGCAAGGTAATCTTTTTTTTTTTTGAACAAATATGCTAAGTATTACATTTAATATTGACAGCTTTCTATAAGACTGAAATATGGAATTCATCATTGGGGCAGGTCAGTTACTGGAAAGTAATATTTGAATATGTTCTTGCTCTATTAATCTCATAATATGAGTGATGTATGTTCCCTGAATAGTATTCACCAGCTGCAGAACTGATTGAGAACTGCAAAATGTTTGGCCAAATGCTGTAAAGATAGCTCTATTTACTGCTTGCTTTTTGTCTTTTCTTTCCCTTCTGGCATTATTCCACTTCTCCTTCCCAGTGGTAGATCATGGCTTCTCTTTTCTTGAGTTGTCTTAGGTCTTTCCTCTTTTCTTTCCCTCTGTCCTCTGTTTTTGCCACTGTTCGTTCTCTTATCGGTTTGGTTTTCTTCCTTCCCTAACATCTTTTTATATCCATCTCTCTAACTAGCTTCCCTTCCCTCTCCCTACCTACTTCCACACCCATTCATCCATGCATACGTTCGCAGAACTTGGAAATGTTAGCCGTCACCTGGTATGTTTGACCAGAGAACTAGCCACAAACCTGTATGAAAAATGGGGAGCCTGTTATCCAGTTGTTATACTCAGGTGAGAATCACTCTTCAGCTGTTGAAATTGCCTGCAGCTTGGTTTGTATCAATCTCCAGTTATTGTCTGAAATTTGAAGTTTTGCTTTCCTTATCTCCAACTGCTGGAAGGCAGCGTGAGCTGTGGCTCCAAAACCTCATCAGTGAAATCCATTTATTTTAAATTGTCCCTGTTTCATATAGCTCTGCTTCATCATGGAAAACAGGGCTCTTGACGGAGTTGGTTTCTGTTATTATCTTCCTGAACACCCCCCCCCCCCCA